>PITA01032495.1:0-13855 GCA_004023965.1 Spilogale gracilis
AAAATTAAAAAACATTGCTCTGAGAAAGTCCCCATGGGAAGGGGATGAAAAGACAATCTAGAGACAGAAAAAAAATATTTGCAAACTATATATCCAATAAAGGACTAGTATCTAGAATATATAGAGAACTCTCAAAGCCCAACAGAAAATCAATTAAAGTAAAAAATAAGCAAAAGAAATGAACTGTATATCCTAAAGAGGTAATATAGGTGACAAATAAGCACAGGAAAAGATGTTTGATATCAGCCATTAGGGAAATACAAATTAAAACCACAATGAGATATTACTACACATCTATCAGAACAGCTAAAATAAATAATTGTGACAACACCAGATGTTTATGGATATATGTAGAAACTCATGCATTACTAGTGGGATTGTAAAATGGTACAACCATTAGGAAAACAGTTTCTTAAAAAACGAAACATGCAAATACACATCTAGACCTTTGTCCCAGAGAAATGAAAATTTATGTTCACAGAAATATGTACACAAATGTTTATAGCTGTCTTATTTAGAAAAATCTAAACTTGAAAACACCCCAGGTATCCTTCACAGTTTAACCAAACTCTATATACACCATAGAATATTATCCAACAGCAAAAAGGAAGGAACTATTCAGACAAACAACAACTTGGATGAATCTCCAGGGAATTATGTTAGGAGAAAAAAAGCTAGTACCAAAGGTTACATACCATATGATTCCATTTATACAACATTCTTGAAGCAACAAAATTACAGAAATGGAGAGGAGATTAGTGGTTGTCAGGGGTTGATAAAGAGGCAGGGTGGAAGGGAGGGAGCATGGCTACAAACTGGTAACATGAGAGATCTTTGTGGTGATAAAAATGTTTTGTATTTTGACTATATAAATATCAACATTTCACTACAGTGTTGCAAGATGTTCCCATTGGGGGAAACTGAGTACAGGGTACAAAGGATCTCTCTGTATTATGTTTTACAACTGCATGTCAATCTATATCTGAAAATAATGGTCATTTTTTTTAAAAGCTTAAAAAAAAGATATACTTCATATCAGATGCTGAGGAAAAGGGAAAAAAAGAGGTCATAAACCAATCTCAACAATGCGCATAATAGGGAGTCAATAGATAATAAAGACTAAAAATTGAGGGCATTAAATAAAGTTAACCACTTTAACAAATATACAAACCTTCCAAAATACCAAAAATAAACTAAAAAATAGTAAATGAAACAGGTCACACAGAAAAATATACAAGAATAGGGAGGAAACAGGGTAAAGAGCTAAAGGAAACGAGGCACTCTGACTTCAGAACTATATGAAAACAAATTGCATATATGTATGATGAAATTAAATTCAAAAAGCAATTCCTAAAAGAATTTTAAAAATTAATTAATCTAAATGAATATTCACTTGGCGACACAGTTACACTATCCCATATAATGTTCAACATAGTAATTTGTATATTTCAGTCAACCCTAGAGACAAGGTAAATACAAAGAAAACTTTATACCATTTTTGGTAGTCCTCCTACTGGTTATAGTATTGAGATTATTATTCTGACACTGTTGTGTATGCATTTGGAATAGATGAAATGAATAATATGATATTCTAATTCTACCAACCGTGGTATCAAAGAAAACAAGGAATTTCAACCTTTCAACAAGGAGATAGAGATATATGATAGAAGCTGTTTAGTAAAATCCTTTTTGTCTTGAATTTGAAGCAGAAATACCAATACATGCAGAATACATTGTTTTAAAAACATTCCTCTACCTGTCCACTTAAAATTCCTAGCTCTGTCAAAACACTCAGAAGCCACCTTGAAGGGGCTCCAATTAGTCAAGGATGGTCAATTAGAGTATTAATAAAAATAATAAATATAATGGGGGTGCTGGGGTGGCTGATTCACTTGAACATCTAACTCTTGATTTTGGCTCACATCATGATCTCAGGGTAGTGAGATCAATCCCCACATTAGGTTCTAAGCTCTGCATGGAGTGGTCTTGTCCATATTCCTTTGCTCCTCCCACCCTACCTCTCTCAAATAAATAAACAAACAAACAAACAAACAAACAAACAAATAAAACCGTAAAAAAACAACAACTGAGCCTGGGTGGTCAGTCATTAAGCCTCTGCCCTTTGGCTCAGGTCATGATCCCGGAGTTCTGGGACAGAGCCCTGCATCGGGCTCCCTGCTAGGTGGCAAGCCTGCTTCTCCCTCTCTCACTCCCCCTGCTTGTGTTCCCTCTGTGATTCTCTCTGTCAAATAAATAAATAAAATCTTAAAAAAGAAACCCATAATGAACCGAATCATACATATGATTCAATTCATGAATTCAAAATATAAAAAAAATAAACTGGTCATCATTGGAAGGCGCTAATGAACCACCTCATTGTTCTGAAAACTGATAAACAGAGAGAATCAAGCACTCATTTGCCTTTACCTAAACACATTTTATCATTAGGATAACCTAACCAATTAATGAGGGGAAGTTTCCGTTTAAAATAGTATTCCAGCTAATAAAGGACAGCATCAGGATATCACTGTTTACAACTCCTGGTAAAGAAATTTAGGCGATGTTCCTCAATGGCTGTCAGCATTAGAGAGACAGACAATCGGACACTATGTGCTGTCCTGATGAAAGAGAAAACCATCATATATTATGTACTCTTGTCCACTCTGCCCAAAATAATCTGAATCAATAATGTCTCCAGATTCAACTATCAACATAGAGGACAAATAAACGTGTTAAATGATACTATAAAAGGCAAAAAAGTGAGATTAAAAGAGACTATAGGAAACAAACAGGGTTGCTGGAGGGGAGGTGGTGAGGGGGATGGGGTAACTGGATGGTGGCATTAAGGAAGGCAAATGATATGATGAGCACTGGGTGTTATATGCAATTAATGAATAACTGAACTCTATGTCTGAAACTAAATGTACTATACGTTGGCTTGCTGAATTAAAAAAAAGATTACAGATTTAAAAAGAGACTTCAAATTCACTCACAGTAAGGCTACAGATCTTTATCTGGATACTGATCCAAACAAACTTCAAAAATATGTAACATTTGAGATAATTGGAAATTTGAACAATTGGATACTTTGTTAATTTTAAAGGAGTTACTGTTAGGGTCAGGGGTGTGTGTATGTGCCCCCACACATGCATGAAAGGGAGAGAAAGAGAGAGAAAGAGAAATGTGATAATGGTATTTATTTTAAATAGTATGCATTCATCTTTCTTAGTAACAAAAAATGTCACTTCTAGAAGACCTCATACTTTTGAGACATCTTCTGTTTCATCAGACTGGATCTTAGGCATAATGGAAAAAATACTTTTTAAATGCATTGCTAAATTCACGTAAGTACTAAAGGGGTAGAGGAGCCAGTAAAGCTAACCACGGGGGAAGTTGTCAAAAGTAAATATGTGAAAGGGAACATATGAGGTTAATAATGTATTCACACTGGGAAAAGAATTTAAGTCTAAACTGATGCAGGGTTAAAAACTAAACTTCTCATACGGCCTGAACTCTCAAGACGGTTAAAATGGACTGTTCCTCAAGAGATGCAAACCTTTTCTGCTTAAGAGCAGTTACATCAGGTTCTCAGAATTAAGGAAAAGTCATCAAATATACAAGAAAATAAACCAAGTACACAGTCATGGGGCTCTTGGGTGGCTCAGTCGGTTAAACGTCTGTCTTCAGCTCAGGACATTATCCCAGGGTCCTGGGATAGAGCCCCACTTCAAGCTCCCTGCTCGGCAGGGAGCCTCCTTCTCCCCTCTCCCCTGCTCAAGCTCTATCTCTCACTATCTCTCTCTCTCAAATAAATAAAATCTTAATTAAAAAAAGAGTCATAATCAAAGGGTCAATGACAACTAGGAATACAGACCCACCCACCACTTTAATTAGAGTATTAACATTAAATTACAAAATATAAAGTAATTACAATAAATATTCAAAGAACAGAAAAATGAAATTAGAATTATCAGCAAGCCAGAAGAAATGATCAGAAATGACCAAATTTGGGGGCACCTGGCTGGCTCAGTCAATGGAGCATATGACTCTTGATCTTGGGGTTGTGAGTTTGAGTCCCACATCGGTGTAGAGATTACTGTAAAAAAGAAAGAAAGAAAAGAAACAAAGGAAAGAAAGAGCCAGATCTGAAAAAAAAGAACCAAACAGAACTTTGAGATATGAAAAATAATTGTTAAAATGCAGTACTATAACCAAAATTGAGATCTCAACAGATAGGTTTTATAATAAATTTGATGGAGTTTAACAGAGATTCAGTGAACTGTAGGGCAAGTCAGAAGAAATGATCAATTATGAAATATAAGCAGCACAAATTTTATAATTACAGAAGAAAGAATAAGAAACATAGAGGATATAGTAAGACTTTACATAACAGTGCTTATTTGGGTTCACAAAGACAGCAGAGACATTTAAAAAAATTTATTAGTTTTTATTTTTGACCACAGAGACATTGCACAGAAGCAATATTTGAAGACATACTGGCTAAGAATTTTCCAGAATTGATGACAAACACTGAACCACAGATTTAAGAAGCCAAACAAACATTAAGCAGGAAAATAAAAAGAAATCACAGTAAAACTGTACGACACAAAAGGAAAAAAACAAAAAGAAAAGAAAAAAAGAAATCCTGAAAACAGAATTTATTTTTATTTGTTAAGTAGCATATCCTCATTTTTTTCCTTCTAAAGCTTTTCAGTCAGAGATACCTCAATGGTTTTGGTTTTGACTGTAATTCATAACTGTCATTTTACTAAAATTTTGCTAAAATTTTACTAAAATTTTGCTTTTTCAAAACATAGGACCTATAGAACATTTTGCTGACATGCAATTTCTGGAGCTATGAAAAGCCTGGCTTAGTCTGTGGAGCATGTGGCTCTTAATCTCAGGTTGTGAGTCTGAGCCCCAGGTTGGGTGTAGAGATCACTTAAAAATAAAATCTTAACCAAAAGAGAAAAAAAAGAAGCCTATGTCAATGCAGGTTGAGAATCTTTATAATAATAAATAAATAAATTCAGAAAAGGACAGGATTTGGGGTGTTGGAAGTGTTCTAAAACTGGTTTGAGGGTATGGTTACACAATTGCAAAGACATACTAAAAATCAAACTGTACACTAACAATGAATTAATTATATGATATACAAACAATATCTCAATAAATCTATTTCTTTAAAATCCTATGTAGTATGGATATTTACACATTGTTCCCTGAGCTAGGAACTCTGTTTTTCTAAGTATACCAACTGGAGCAAATGTACACATTTTATTTGGGGAGAAGGAGGTAGGAGACTATATAAAGGATACAAAATTGCCTTCTCAAGAGGCTTCATAGCTCGAAAACTGAAAACTATCGCTCTGGGACAAAACAAACGAAAGCCAAAAAGCAAAAACCCTACAGAATACATATTAAATTAGTGAATTATATGGTATGTGAAAATGTATGTAAATTATATCTCAGTAAAATGTTTCTTAAAAAGTCGGGATGTCTGTGTGGCTCAGCTGGTTAAGCGTCCTCCTTTGGCTCAGGTCAAGGGGCTCCTTGCTCAGCAGGGAGCCTGCTTTTCCCTCTGCCTGTCCATCTCCCTCTGTGCTCTCTCAGAGCTCCATGACAAACTCTTTTTTAAAAAAAGAGTATATAATGCGATCTATAAATCTTGGCAAATAAACAAACCATACTGAGCTTCTATATCTAACAAGCAATTTACAGGAAATATAGAAAACAGAAAGACATACTAAACACCACTGTGTTGCAAAAAGCCAAATACAGAATAACTCAATTTCTCTAGAATAACCCCATTCCTCTAATAGGCAACAATGCAAAAAAGGAGTGGTTTGGGAAATAAAGTACAAGCCTATAGATTTAAACAATTTAAGAAACATATCAACCAATCACAGTAAGTGGACTTTATTTGGATACTAATCCAAACACATGTGTGTTACATATAAAAAGACAACTGGGGGAAATTTTAAAACTGACTGGATATTTAATGGTAAATAACCATTACTAATAATGTTTAGCTGTAATTTTAAAAACTGAGAAATTTTAAAGGTATGTAAAAAGTATACACACATTAAAGAGGAAAATTAAATTCACCAATAGAAAAGAACTCCCAATACATCCAAACACATATGGGAATTCGATATGATAAAATGGCACTGCAGAACACTGGGAAAAACAGACTATTCAGTAAATGATGCTGGGCCAAGTAATTATCCATTGTGGGGGGAGGGGGAATGAAACTGGATTCCTACTATATCATCATACAGAAAAATCTATTCCAGATGGTTTGAAAACTCATAAAAGCAACACTTTAGATTTTTAAAGAAAACTATCTTTATGATCCCTGAATAGAGAAAAATTTCTTAAGGAGGACATAAAAAATGCTAAGACCAAAAGAACTCTGTTAAAACTTAGAATTGCTGTCTTTGAAAGATGCTACAAAGAATGTGAAAAGACAGGACAAACTGGAGGGTACTTGAAGCACAAATATTGAATAAATACCCAGAATATACACAGTATTCACACATCAATAAGACAACAGAAAAAATAAGAGAAAGACAAGAAAAGGCATTTCATAGAAGATAACAGCCAACATGAAAAGGCAACCAAACTTATTAACCAAAGTACAAATTAAGACCACAGTGAGATACCATCTTGTACTTAAGACTTCCAAACATTAATAGGAATAATATCACTAAGTGTTCATAAAGATGTAGAGCAACTGGTAAAAGGTCCATTGGTACAATCATTTTTGGAAAACAATTTGGCAAAAATCCGGTAAAGCTGAAAAACACCAAGGGCACACAATTCTATTCCAGGGTATAATCCTACAGGAACTCTTGCATATATGCACCATAAGGCATATACAGTGGTTTCTGACATCCTTAGTTTGTGACAGCAAAAAAACAAAAATACTGAAAGCAACTCAAACATTTACTAAAAGGAGAATAAATGAATTGTGAGGCACAACTCAGCAACGAGAAGGAATGAACTACAGCTACATGAACAAATCCAGAGATGTAACATTACATGAACAAAGTCCAAAAAACCCTTTCCTTTTTTTTTTATAAATATGAGTATTTCATATTTTTATAAAACAAACAAGCAAAACTAAATACTATCCATTATTTCAGGACACATACATATATGATAAATCTAGAAAAGCAAAGTAATGACTTACACACATTTGTGACAGTGGATTATTTCTAGTAGGAAGCTAGGAATGTGATCAGAGAGGAAAACACAGGTAGTTTTTGTTCTAGTTCTTATATTGATTAGATTCGTGAATATCTGTTTTATTATTACTTCAAAACTTGTATGGACATTACCTATTTTTGCATATCAAATATTACATAACTTTTAAATATTTAACAGAAAGAAAATAATACTGCTGATGCATACTACTATGCATTGTGAGTTGTCAATAGCTATGATCCACTGACATTCTGCCTCTCATCTCACTTGTGTCTAGTAGCATCAACATACCAAAAACTGCAGCTATGAAAAGTATAAACTAATGTTAATAATTCCCCATCAGATTTTAATTCATAGAATATGATCTGAAAAACACTGACAATCTCAGTATCACTCTAAGCATCTAATTCAAACTCTGGTTCACCTTCTCATACTACACTTTACTCTAGGTTAGTTCTCAAACTTGAGCCGGCATTGGAATTGACCTGGCTTGTTAAACGACTGCTTGGGCTCCATTCCCAGAATTTCTTGAGCAGCAGTTCTGGGATAAGGGTTAAGAATTTGTTTCAAAATCCCAGGTTGATGTTACTGGTCCAGGACCCACATTATTAAGAATCACAGTTCAAGGGTACAACTCTAGGGCAATATGTCCATAAAACATTTAACAACACAATCATCACCAATTAGAAAGCATCAAAAATTCTACTTAACATTTTTCCTCTAAGATACTTATAAACAATGTAATTTATTCAATACACATGGAATACATATGCACTGGACAAATTACCTCAGTGCACTGCTGATGGAACAACACGGTGGTTAGAAACATCTGCTTAGGAGTTAAATCCTGGCTCCCTCACATGCAAACTTTATGATATTTTAGGAATGTTACTGGCCTATCTCAGTTTCTTTATCCATAAAATAAACTGAAAATAACAATACCTCAAGGGTTACTGAAACAAATAAATCAAATTCATGCTAACTGTGCATGACAGGAGCGTAAAAAGCTCTCAATAAATGTTAGTTATCTTCATCATCGTTAATAATGCTCCCATATTCCACAGGTATCAGGGTCAATATCTTATCTGTCTCTATACCACTGCGAGACCACTGCTCCTACCCAGCTGTGGAAAAGGCTTATTACCATTCAGCCACATATCCCCTGTGTCCATTCTCATTTCCGTCACCATCTCCCTTATATTCACTGAAGATTCTAGCAGCTGGCTCAATTTTCCTCCCCAAATCAAGTCTTGACAACATCCCTGGTACCTTCAACAACCCTTCAAACAATCCAGTTCAAGAGGCTGGTCAGGGACAGACTGAGGCTCTTTTTTCCTAAATTTCAGTTTCGCCATGACTCAAGATTCTGTAGCGATCAAGAACCAGCCACAGATGTGCCTGTCCAATCAGGATAAATTTTGGATGTTTTATATTTCATTTAAAAACTATGAAATGGGGGCGCCTGGGTGGCTCAGTTGGTTAAGCAACTGCCTTCGGCTCAGGTCATGATCCCGGAGACCCGGGATCAAGTCCCACATCGGGCTGCCTTGCTCGGCGGGAAGCCTGCTTCTCCCTCTCTCACTCCCCCTGCTTGTGTTCCCTCTCTGGCTGTGTTTCTCTCTGTCAAATAAATAAATAAAATCTTAAAAAAAAAAAAAACACTATGAAATGCTCAACGTTTTAATATGAAATAAAGACATGAATTTTAAACACTGTACAGTGTTCTCTAATTTGAGGAATCTCCGAGCCTAGCAGCAAAACTCCTTAGATTCAATTAAGGCATTAAACAATTTCCCATTTATTAGCCATTCAACAGATAGACCTAGATCCAGAAAGATTAACTTAATCCTTAATTCCTTCCATTTTTCCCAATTTATCAACCCCCTCTTGTTTTTGCTTTCTTCTTACATACCTCATACTTAAAACAGTTTTGTCCCCTGTGATTCCAGCTTATTGCCCTGACAAAAAGCTAACCGTGGGTCACTTCAATTCTCTCTCCTAAAGCTGGGCTGCTAAGTGCTATGAGGGGGAAAAAGAAAAAAAGACTCCACCTCCCTCCATTGGGTATTACCAATTCTAGTTCTCTAATTTCAATTAAGATCTCAATGCTTGCTGTTCAGAAATCTTTCCATGTTGTTCTTAGATTCTATACAAAAAGCTACTACTTTCAACCCCCTTTTCTATATCTTCCTTCTTTTTAACAGAAGACCAAGCCTCCTATTTAAGAAAACGCAAACCATCAGATAATAGCAACTCCCTCAACTTCTTATATGCACATCCAAATCTCCTCCCCAATCCCAGTCCCAATAACCTGCACCCTTTGATATCCTTGTCTCCTTTCAACCTATCACAAATGACAGAGCAAGAGGTGTCTGTCTTTGCTCTAATCTTCCTAGGAGACTTACTTCATCAATTATCACCTCTTTTCCATGTTTCAACCTTTATTTCCTATCATCATAAGTAACCTCATGTCTCCTTCATCTTATTCTTTTTTAGTCTCCTTCATCTTATTTTTTTTAAAGCCTTTTGTCACCTTATATTTTCTTCTCGTCTTTAGCCAAATTCTTGAAAGAGTAGTCTATGCTGTCTTCACTTCCATTCATTTAGCCCACTCCCAACCAAAGTTTCATTAATCCTGCTATTGCCAAGATCATCAGCAACCTTCTATTCATGGAATACAAAATCCTTACGTGGCATCTCTGGAGGAAAAGTTAACCACTCATTCTCACCTCCTTAACTTCCATACCATCGTCTATGATCTTCTTCCTTCACTCATCTATGTCATTCTTCCCTATGTTCTGTCTACAGCCCTATAGGCCTATTCATTTACTCACTCTACCTTGCATGTCACATATATTTCTGTAACTTCAATTACCAACTACACATTAATAACTGAATCATCTGGATTTGTTTCCTGATGAATTCTGAAATATAATAAAGTGTAACTTTTCAGTAGGGTCATAAACAGAATACATATAATAGGAAACATTTAATCTTTAAATATAGAGAAATATTTATATCTAGTGTTTAAAATAGTACAGTATATTGTTTTTTCTGCCTGTAGACAGTCTAGGTTGCAATTAGTCAATGTACCACAGTGCAACCACTACTCTTTTTTTTTTGGTATCATAACAGCTTTGAGATATAATTTACACACCATACATTTCACCCATTTGAAGTATACAAAAGCTTTTAGTAGAGAGTTCTGTGACCATCACAAAAATCAGTTTCAGTTATTCTCATCACCATAAAAAGAATCCTTGTATCCTTCAGAAGTCAGCCCCCGATTCTACCCACCTTACCACCCCAATTCAACACAACCATTAATCTCCTCTTTGTCTCTACAAATTTGCCTCTTCTGGATAGTCATAGAAATAAAATCATATAGTGTGTGTTTTCTGAAATTGGATTCTCCTACTTGGCGTAATGTTTTCAAGGTTTATCTGTGTTCACTTTTTTTTTTTCTTTAAGATTTTATTTATTTGTCAGAAAGAGAGGGAGAACAAGCAGGGGGAGTAGTAGGAAGATGGGGAGAAGCATGCTCCACGCTGACCAAGGAGCCAGATGTGGAACTCGATCCCAAGACCCTGGGATCATGACCTGAGCCAAAGACAAACGCTTAACTGACTGAGCCATTCAGGAGTCCCTGTTTATGTTAGCTTTTTAACTAGCTTTTGTTCCTTTTTATTGTTGAATAATACTCCACTACAAAGAAATGCCACATATTATTTATCTATTCAACAGCTAATAGACATCTAGATTCCTTCTACTTTTGACTACTATGAATAATGCTGCTAGGAATACGTTTTTATGGAGACACACTTTTATTTCTTTTGGGCATATCACTTAGAATGGAATTAGTGGGTCATATGGTAACTTAATGTTTAACCTTCTGCCAAACTGTTTTTCCAAGTAGCTATACCATTTTACAATCCTACCAACAATGACAAGAGTTTCAATTTCACTGTATCCTCACCAACAGTTATTATTACCTGTTTTTATTACTTAGCCATCCTAGTATTTTGTGAAATCCATTTTGTGAAATGGTATCTCACTGTGGTTTTGATTTACATTTCCCTATAACCAATGATATTTGGCATTTTTCCACATGCTTATTGGCCATTTATATATCTTCTTTGGAGAAATGTCTATTCAAGTACTTTGTTCATTTCTGAATTGGGCTGTCTTTATTAGTGAGGCTTTGTTTTTGTTTTTCAGGATTTATCTCCTTACTTGAGAGAGGGAGACAGAGTACGTGCGCACGAGTGCAAGCAGGGAGCCTGGCACAGGGCTCTATTCCAGGACCCTGATATTATGACCTGAGGTGAAATACAAGTTGGACGCTTAACTGACTGAGCCACCCAGATGCCTCTATTATTGAGTTTCAAGAGTCCTTCATATATTCTAGATATAAGTCCCTTATCAGTAGGATTTGCAAATATTTTCCTCCATTCTGTGGGTTTCTTTTTGCTTTCTTGATAATGTCTTTTGAAACACAAAGGTTTTTAACTTGAACGAAATTCAATTTATCCATTTTATGCGATTGCTTGTTGCTTCTGATGTTGTTGCTAAGAAACTACTAACACAAGATCACAAAGATTTGCACATTTTTTTGGACAGTTTTTTATGGATAAGCTCTTACATTTAGGTCTTGAACCCACTTTTGAGTTAATTTTACAGTGTAAGATAGGGGCCCAACTTCATTCCTTTGCATTAGAATATTCAGATCAGTTGTCCCAACACCATTTGCTGAAGACTTTTTTTCCTGTTGAATTGCTTTGGCACCCTTGAATATCAATTTACTATAAATGTAAAAGCTTATTTCTGGACTCTCAGTTCTATTTCATTGATCTATCCTTATGCCAGTGCCACACAATCTTGATTAATGAACCATGACTTTTGATTGATAGACTGTTAAAATAGTACTACAAATATCTGAAGTCTTCATTCAAGAATAAGCCCCCCAAAAACCTCAAAATTAGTTTAAAAATTAAAGACACTATCTACACCAGCTGATTACAGTCTGTTCACAATTAAAATAAAGTTAAGATGCTATCCATAAAAAACAAATAAAATGTGTGATAGGGGCAGGGAGAGAATGTATAAGGAAGCTTAGTTTCTGAGAAGGAAAGGCAGCTGGTATACATTTCTGATGCCAGACTTGAATCATCCCCTCCACTGCAGCTCCCTTTAGCCAGCATACTTTCTTCTTCTTCTTCTTTTTTTTTTTTTTTTTAAGATTTTTATTTATTTGACAGAGAGAAACACAGCCAGAGAGGGAACACAAGCAGGGGGAGTGAGAGAGGGAGAAGCAGGCTTCCCGCCGAGCAGGGAGCCCGATGCGGGGCTCGATCCCGGGTGTCCAGGATCATGACCTGAGCCAAAGGCAGTCGCCTAACCAACTGAGCCACCCAGGCGCCCCCAGCATACTTTCAATAAACTGCTGTATTTGTAAACAAGCAGGTTTAGGTATATTCTGTAAGACCAACACCCTTGAGAACTTAAGGGAATTCAATTCTTTCTCCTGAGCTGAAGTGTCTCCTGAATCACTCCCCAGAAAACCCCAAGTCTCTTAACATGCTCAAAACTGAGCTCATCATTTTTCTCACTCATCTTGTTTCACCTACTGTTTTTACCCTATCCATATATAATAGCACTTTTCAAAAGCAGGATGTTAAATTACCTCAAAAAATGGTTCTGAGAATTAAATGAAATAAAAATTAACAAAAGCACAGTTTGTATCACAAAGTAGGTAGTCATCAATGTTTATTTTCTTTTTCTACAGGTTAGGATCTACCTGTATTTTCAATTTTAAATCCTATTACTTCTCCTGAACACTGAATTTTTATGGCAGAAAGCCATTAAAAGGCCCTTGCCTGCATACTGAGAACTCCTCCCGTGATGAATGCAGACTGAAAAGGGCGACTTAGCGGCACGGGGACATCGAATTCTAGATACATATTTTTTCCCACTAAAAGATACTCCACTTTAGAACAGTATTGGCTACAATTTGTTTTTTAATCTTTTCTTAGCCTTTAAGTATGGGTTACATTGTGTGTGATCACTAGAAACACCAACTGGTTCTGCCCTGGAGTATTAGAGGAATTTCCCAGAAAAGATGACATTTCTTAAGTGATTTTTTTTTCAAAGACCAGAAGCTTATGAATTTGAAACTTAACAACATTGCCCTTTCACAAAAAACACCCAACCCAAAGACTTAGAATCTAAATACTAGAACTCCACATTACCTTTATTACATATAATTTTCAATTCTGAAAATACTTTCACTACATAATTTGTGCTAATATTTGGTGTACTTTACCTTTTTTTCTTTTAATAAGTTTTATTCAGATATTTCACATACCATAAAATTCACTTCTAAAAGGATAAATTCAGTGGGTTTTTAGTACACTCAGAGTTGTGCAACCATCACTATTACCTAATTTCATAATGTTTTCATCATCATAAAAAGATACCACATAGCCTTTATCAATCATTCCCTGTACTTCTCCACAACCCTTGGCAATCACTAAACAACTCTGTATCTATGGATTTGACTACCTGGACATTTCATATAAATGGAATCATATATGTGGCCCTTTTTGCCTGGTTCCTTTTCTTTTCTTTTCTTTTTAAAAGGTTTTAT
>PITA01032496.1:0-13850 GCA_004023965.1 Spilogale gracilis
TGTAGCCCATCAGCTCTGAGCAGGTGCACGGCTCCCCCTGGTGACATCCTCGGGAGCCCACTCGTGGGTGTGGGGGTCCGGCGGAGTGAATGTAGCCCATCAGCTCTGAGCAGGTGCACGGCACCCCCTGGTGACATCCTCAGGAGCCCACTCGTGGGTGTGGGGGTCCCGCAGAGAGAATGTAGCCCATCAGCTCTGAGCAGGTGCAGGGCACCCCCTGGTGACATCCTCGGGAGCCCACTCGTGGTGTGGGGATCCCGCAGAGTGAATGTAGCCCATCAGCTCTGAGCAGGTGCACGGCTCCCCTTGGTGACGTCCTCGGGAGCCCACTCCTGGGTGTGGGGGTCCCGCAGAGAGAATGTAGCCCATCTGTGCTTCCACAAACACGTCCTGAGTAGGTGTTACCTACTCGCGAGTCACCACAGGGAGCTTTCTTTTCCAATGTCATCTGTTGTATTTTTAAGTCCTACATATCCCTTTGGTGTGTTTCGACGATGTCTATTTCAGTGGCATATTTCTGCCTTTTCCATGCATTCCAAGACTGTTTGTAGCTGCCCCTCAGATGGAGTTTCTGATCGTTGCCTGAAATGTCTGTCCCATGATGTCAGCCTGTGAGTGGCCTCAGGGTTGGTGGTGCTCAAGCCTCCTTTCTCGTGCAAAGTTAGATTTTCCTTGTTCTTGACAGGACAAGTGATCATTTTTACTGGATCCTGGGTATTTTGGGGGTTTTATCATGTGATGCTAAGTTCCCCATTATTTCCCTTCAGTCATCACGTGATTCCCCCCTTGAGTTGCAGCAGGGTGTCCATGTCTCCCTCCTAGTGGCCCTGGAGACAGTGGGGTGTTCACTCCATGGTCTTGCTGTTGCCTCCCCGTTAGAGAAAGTGGGGCACGGGTGTCAGCTCCCATTGCCCGATGCAGTAGTGGGAGTGCTGTGGGGCAAGCTCTGAGCTGGGCCCTGCTAACCCCAGACGGGAACGCCCAGCCTGACTGGAGGCGCAGAGCGTGAATGCTCGGCCAGTCACTGCGCTCTGTGCCCTCACTGACACTTGGGCAGGTGTCAACGGACGTGCAGCTCTCCTGCCTCTGAGGCCCGTATTCAGTGGCGGGTGGGAACCAGGGTCCACTCTTATTGGCCCCACATTCACCAGGAGGGGTGTATGAATGCAGAGCAGCTCTGCCAGCCCATTCAGTCTTCCTGTTGAGAACTGGGAAGTCCTGGAATGCTGCGTAGTCCGCGGGCCTCGCCTTGCCCGGGCTTTCCCGAGGGATGGACGCTCACCTCTCCAGTGAGGACAGTGGCACTAAGGATATGGGCAATGGACCTCGCTCTTTTGTTGCCAGGAGGGTAGGGACACTAGGTGTCTGCTCAGGGCATGAGGGCACAGTTCGGGCGTTCATGTGCAGGTGGGGGATGGGCAGGTCTGTCGGAATAGCTTCTCTACTCAGGCCAACTTATATCCATACCCTCTGACCATGACGGTTGGCATTTTTAGGGTTTTGGTGGAATTTATTTCCTTTTTTCCATTCTGGCCCTCTGGGGGATTTTTGGTTGCAGGCTCCTATAGTGTCTTGTCTTACAGGTGGGGGAGATAATAGAAGGGAAGAAACTCAGGTCACTCACGGGCATGTTTCCTCAGCAGTGAGGTTTGTAGGAAGTCTCCCTTCTTCCTTCTATCTGGAGTTTTCCCATACTTGCTTATATTTTTCTCAGAAATTTTTAGTTGTAAATGAGAAGACTGGGTTGATTGGGCGCACGTCCTCTTGCTCCGAACTGGGAGTGCTGGTGGTGCCAGCTCTGAGAGGCTTCCTCCAGTGCTAGGGTGGTCGGGGTCCTGCTCCGGTGATGTGGAAGGGACTTATCCTGATTCCCAAGCTGTAGAAATAAAAGATGGTAATTTGAATGTCATTGTTACATCGTTATTTACAGATAATAGAAGGAAAGTACATGATCAGGGATTGGTAGTGAAAAGTTTTATAGGCAGTGCTGGAACCCAGCACAGCCTAAATGTTGGGCTTTGGTCTTTAAGTGTGGAGGAGAAAACAGGATATATTTGTATTATTTTTTCCCCATGTGTTTGTGTGTTGAACTTTTATTCTGTACTAAATAATTTTACATTGAGAGAAAAAAATGCAAGGATAGTACAGAGATCTCTCATGCACTTTTCCCCTGGATTATTCTGAGGATAGCGTCGTGCATGACCGTGGTATATTTTTGAGAACAAGCACCGAACAGTGGTCCGGTGGTAGTAAGGAAATTACAGACTTTATCCAGATTTCACAAGTCTTTGTTAGTATGTCATTCTTTTTTCTGGGATCCAGTCCAAGTAACCAAAGTGCATTAATTCATCAGGACATACTGAAACCCTCCAATACGTAAGGTTTCAAGCCTCCTTTGTTTTCTTGACTTTGGGAATTCTGCCTAAGCACCCATCCCCAACACCACAATTGAAGGCTTCGGTTCCCAGCAAGGGATTCAGGCGAACGTTATGCCTGAAATTCTTCTTTGACCTATGTCTTCAGACAGCATTTCACATCCTAGTGATGTGTTCCTGGACACAGGGACCCTCAGCCAGCCTTGAGCACAGGAGGTGGGGAGGAGAGGGCGGGTCTCTGCTCTTAGCCCTGGAATAGAAGAGGCCAAGCTGTGGAGGACCGTGCCCCTGCTGGGATGGTCCTCAGGCTCTGACCAAGGAACCTTAAAAATGCTGGGTAGCCGTTTAAAGAGGGAAAAACGTGCCAGCTCAGCAGGCTCTGAGGGTTATGACTTGGACCACCAGGTCAAGTTTCTGTACCATCATGCATTTTGTATTTGTTTTTCTTTGTCCCGAGTTCACGTAGGTTGTATGGAAACTGGGAGGAAGGACACTGTGACCCAGCAGCTACTTCCAGGTACAGTCAGAACGGATTCAAGGTATTTCACCTTGCAAGGGGTCATCGTCCAGCGTCCTGGGCAGGCTGAGCGGCTTGTCCCACCTGCCTCTCCGTGTGTCCCTGTGACCAGCACCAGTGTGCCGGATCTGATGGTAAGAACCAACCTCCTTCTGCAGCTGGGATGCAGAGATGAGCAGAGGCCCTGCATGGCCGAGGCACCTTTGGACCCACAGAAGCCGCTGGGACCCCTGGGACCCTGGTGTTTATGTGAGTTTGAGTAGTTGTGCAGGAGAGACCGGGCGGGCTCCGTGGCGTCTGCTGGAAGGGGCACATACAGCAGCCCCCAACATTGACGCCATCGCTCAGGGTGAAGGCAAGTGTGGCTGTTGTTCCTGGAGACACAGAGAGGCAGGACAGCTGGGTCATTTCAGGCTGGGACAGAGAACCTGCAAACAGACACTTAGGGATAATGGGACAGAGGCCAGGGAAAAGCTTCTCAGGACCCAAGCCACAGGGACAGATATCATCTGGAGGGCTCTCCTGAGTCCCTGAGGTCCGTCCCAATCTGTGCAGTGAGAGGCGAGAGCAAGGAGGACAGGAGCCCAGGCTACAGGGGCACAACCCCTGGTCCCTACAGTGGGCTGGGCTACCCTAGGCCTCCTTTTCTCCTCCACCCTCTGCCTTGCAAATGGTGCCCATGCAGTGACTTCCCGTCCCTCTCTGAGCCCTGGTGCTGGAGCTCAGCTCACACCGCACCCCGAGGATGATGGAGTTTGGTTCCAGCCCTGGGGAGAGCCCTGGAGGAAGTGGGAGGAAGCACCTGCTGAGACCGCACACAGGCCCCCACTCAGGGGACGCAGCCAGAGAGGACACGGGGCACAGGATGCAGCCTCCAGTCCAGCTCCTCTGCGGGAAGTGTCCTCACTGTGCGGCCGTCCCACCGCGCCCGCTGCTGGTCACAGGGTACACACACCCAGGCTGCAAGGCCGGAGCGCCCGCCTGGTTTCTGCGGCTCCCCAGGGCCGGCTCTATATTCCCATCAGTGGCCTGAGTCATAGAGAGTGTGGTCCGTAGGGCTGCCCATGAGCACTGCGGCGAGGTGCCCTCTGGAGGCTCTGGCTCTCGTGAGAAATGCAGACATTCCCCTAAATCAAAGCCTCAGCTGCTGGCAACCCAAAGAAGACGCCTGCTCCCATCGTCTTCCTCTGTTGGTCTGCGCTTTAAAATATGTGTGTTCTCGGTATTTTAAAGCTTCTTTGAAACATGAGAGACTCGACACAGAAACAAACTGAGGGACTTGGAGGGAGGGGGTGGGGGATGGGAGAGCCTGGTGGTGGGTACTGGGGGCACCTAGAGCGTGGAGCACTGGGTGTGGGGCATGGGGAATGAATCTTGGAACACTGAAAAATAAAATAAAATTTTATTTTATTAAAATTAAAAAAAACTCCTTTGAGTTAAAGCAATGGATTACAACTATTCTCGCATAAATTGAGTTTTATTTTAATCATCTATTTTTCACCTAATTTCATCATCTCACTGATTTACACAGTAAAGGAAAAAGAATGAATTTATTTTGGTGAAGCACAATATGAATTTTTATTTTATAGATTGTGCCGCTGGTGTGTGGTCCAAACGTGCTTCTACAGACTCTGGATCCCGAGGGTCTGTCCTGTACGTATAGCTCTATGTCATACAATCATGCCTATGGTCTGTCTTGTGAATTCTTTCATAAGGTGAGAATTTCAGGTGAGACTCACGTCCCCCACGGCCGTGTCTCCAGGAGGCAGCCCCCTCCTCTGAAAGGCTTTCGCAGTTTGTCCAAGTGCTTGTTCAGCTTTCTTGGGTCTGTTTCCTGGTTTTCCGTTTCGTTCCGTTGACCATGGTGTCTATTCTCCATCCACACCATGTGTCCTCTTGCGGTAGGGACTGGGTTAGACGTTGGTACGGTTTTGGAAGAGTTGACATCTTTGCTATATTGAGTCTTCTGACCCATGAACACAAATGCTCCTTCATCGTTTTAGATCCACTTTGATCACATGTATGAGCATTCCAGCAGCCATGGCCTGCGCACATCTTGTCAAATAGCACTTAAGGACTTCATTGTGGAGTGGTTTTAATGCTATTTTAAGTGAGTTTTCACATGTTTATTGCTAGTGTACACACATCTGAATGATCTTTCTAGGCGTGCCTGGGTGGCTTAGTTGGTCAAGCATCTGCCTTCAGCTCAGGTCTTGGGATTGAGCCCTGCCTTGGGCTCCCTCCTCATCCGTCTGCTTCTCCCTCTGCCTCTCCCTGCTGCTCCCCCTGCTGTGCTCTCTCTCTCTGACAAATAAATAAATAAAATCTTAAAAAAAAAAGAAAGCAATCACAACTCCATCAATCCAGGAGAAGCTCTTTACTACCTCTTAGCCATGACAATGGAACACCTGTCTCAGGAACAAGCCATGAACAGAGACACCTCTTTACCTAGGAAACATGTCTGCATGACAGGGCAAACTTTGTTTTCTAAACCTCTCCTTTCACCTTCCTGCCAGGGGCAATCGTCTCTTCAGATAAGCCTCATGTTGCTGGACTATATTTGGAAGTGTGTGTGTGTGTGTGTGTGTGTGTGTGTATTCCTCCTCAATATGAAACTAAATTTGATGTTTTTTCTTCATAATCTGTCCCATGCCCATTTGATTCTTGTCCAGCTAGAAGGATCTTTAATGGCAGAGAAAATACTTCCTCCCTGACGGTCGGTGTGGTGGCCAGGGCATGTCAGCTGCTGAACACACTCACCCCGTATGCTGCAGCTCAGATGCTGGGACATCTGACACAGCCAGGAGAAGGCAGGTCTTCTTACCACGCCAGCCTTGCAGAATCTCTATCCGTGGAGTGTGATGGAGTGGGAGTGGCGAGGGGACTTTTCCTTGATCTAGACTTCCAGGAGGGAATACTATGGAATCATTTCCCTGGGCTTAGTGGCAGTCAGGTCGGATCTGCTAGATGGCCCTTTGCTTATTGATCGTCTCCTCCCAGAGCTAGTCTGTGTTTCCCTGGTCTGTGTCGTCATGTGCCCTATAAAAGCATTACCATAGGATAGAAAGGAGACATAGGCCTTAAAAGCACTCTGTTGGGGCTGCCCCCAAAGACTGCTGAGTTTCATGTTCTCATCAGACTGGCGTCTCTGTGGACACACTCCACCGTGGGTCACAGGCTGTTGCTAAGTGACACCTTGGAAGCCAAGGCCACGGAAGTGGTGGCCAAGGTCAAGCACTTACAAGCTGTTTGAATGCTTGCCATCTCAAGAAGTCTCCAGTGTCAGTGCCAACTGGCCAGGAACAGGTTAGATTGGCTCTGGGTCATCTGCCGACCTCACGAAAATTTCCATGCCACAGCGCCATGAAGCGCCGCAGTCCCCAACACAGGGCACACCCCAACACAGGGCACACCCCAACACAGGGCACACCCCAACACAGGGCACACCCCTCCTTGTTTTTACAGGGGCTCCAAGACCAAGGCTTAGCCAAGGGAAACAGGATGACGGTTTTCTTTATTCTTGTTCTGTATCTTCAGGGGGTTAGTTTGTGACCAGCAGAACATTCACTCTGGCGTCCATCATACAGAGGGTGCACTTACTGGGGCTCATTAGGTCCTTGGCAGTCAGTACTGCCTCTTGTTCTCTTTTTTGAAATGAGTTTTTCCATCTCCTCATTCTGTCCAGAGGAGAATGGATGAATGAGAGAATGAAACACTCAAATGGCAACAACAGCCTCATAGATATACACACTAAACAATTAGACAAAGAAAAAAGGTATAGGATAAAAAAAAGAGGGAAAGGATATAATCAGACAGATGAGCAGGATAAAACAATACGCTGGATTCTTTGTGTATTTTGATCTGTTTTTTGACAATGAGATCCCGAAATTTTAAAGAAAGAAAACCTTATATATGTACAAAAATAAAATTAAAACAAAAAAGTATAGAATGTAACTGTAAAAATGGAAATTAAAAGATAAGAAAAAAGAAAGAATAAAAAAAGAAAACACAACAGCAACACAAAAAAGGAAGGGAGGTAAACAGCTAGGTGAACAGAGCAGAGCGATACACTACCTCCTGAGTTTCTTTCTGTCAGTTTGCTAGAAGAAACTACATCTCAAAATTGAAAAGAAAGAAAAACTTTATATATATAAATCAAATTAAATACATTGACAGGATAGAATCTAACTGTACAGATGAAAATTAAAGAAGGCTTTTTTTTTTACTTTAAATTTATTTTATTTTTCCAGTGTTCCAAGATTCATTCCCCATTCCCCACACCCAGTGCTCCACGCTTTAGGTGTCCCCAGTACCCACCACCAGGCTCTCCCATCCCTCCACCCCCCTCCCTCCAAGTCCCTCAGTTTGTTTCTGTGTCCAAAGTCTCTCAGACTTTAACAAAAAAAAAAAAAAAAAAAAAAAAAAAAAAAAAAAAAAAAAAAAAAAAAAAAAAAAAAAAAAAAAAAAAAAAAAAAAAAAAAAAAAAAAAAAAAAAAGGAAGAAAAAGAAGAAAAGGGAAAAGACAACAAAAAAAGAGAATATGATTAGACAGGTGAGTAGAACAGAGCCATACATTAGATTTTGTTCATATTTTTGTCTGTTAGAAGAAACTGCACCCCAAAATTATAAAAAAGGAACATTAATATATATATGATATATCATCATAAATCATAAATACATATGATTATATGATTAACTATAAAAATGAGATTTAAAAAAAAAGATTTAAAAAGGAGTTGATAAGGGGCGCCTGGGTGGCTCAGTCATTAAGCGTCTGCCTTTGGCTCAGGATCCCGGAGACCCAGGATCACGCTCTGTATTGGGCTCCCTGCTCCGCCCGAAGCCTGCTTCTCCCTCTCTCACTCCCCCTGCTTGTGTTCCCTCTCTAGCTGTGTTTCTCTCTGTCAAATAAATAAACAAAATCTATAAAAGAAAAGGAGTTGATAAAATAGGAAATTAGTTGAAAAGGGAAGAAAAAAAAGAAAAAAATAAAGTTGGAAGACTAAAGAATCTTGGGGAAAAAGTTATGCTTTCTGTGCTGTATTGCCCTACCACTGGAGTTTCGCCTTTCTCATTGATTGATAAACTTGGTCTTGGCTGAATGTTCTGGCTGACTTTCTGGGGAGGGGGCTGTGGAGTTGATTCTTGAGTGCATTGGCCCCAGGCAGAACTGCACTCCCCTTGCCAGGGGCTGGGCTAAGTAATCTGCTCCTGTCTGCTCCAAGGGGCTGTTGTTCCCTGAAGGCTTTCTGAGCAGGCTTAGAGGAGGAGAGTGAAAACGGCAGCCTCCCAATCCCCTGCCCCAGATTTGAAAGCTTAGGGCTCCACTCCTCAGGGAGGCCTCAGAGAAAGGCAGTTAATGACACCTGTCTCCTGGTCCCTGGCTGCACTTCCTGCCCACGCAAGCTGTGCTGGAGCGTTTCTATCTCAGGCAAGTCACCCAGTTCCGCGTCTCCAAAGCCTTCAGACTCCTGCAGACATCCCTCTGCCATTCCTCTCGGGGGAGTAAGGGGTGCGGGTCTCACTACTCATGCTGCTCCTTGGGTCTTTGCTTGGAGAGCAGTCCCCAGCCGCGCTGTGGTTTGCAGCTTTCCTCAGTCAGTCCCGAGCTGAGAACCCAGTCCTGGCCTCCCTCTCTGCATCCAGCTTCCCTGCTCTGATGCCTGGGATCTGTGAGGCACTGAGGCATCCTGGTCTCCCTGTGACTCTGGGGATTCCGGGACCACGCTGTCCCAGTGAGTGTCCCACTCCTGCTGAGCAGCCTGAACAACGTCCCTAACAGGAGAAGACGTCTAAAAGTTCCGATTTTGTGCGTCGCCGCTCTATCACTTGCTGGTCGCCAGCTGATGGGGGTCCATCCCACCACGGTCCGTCTTCCCGTGTATTGTCTCAGGTTCACTTCTCCACACTTCCTGCCTTGCGGGAAGTGGCCCCTTTTACATTCATAGTGTTGTAGCTCCTCTTTTTTTAAGTCTCTGGTTGAGTTGGCAGGTGTTCAGAGTGATCTCTCTAGCTGGATTCCTGGACCAGACAAGAATGAGAGCTCCTACTCCTCCACCAGCTTGGGCTCCCCAGCATAAATCTTTTGATGCTCATTTTAGTAAATGTCTCCCTATATAACAAGCAAATTTAGTTAAAAGGTGGTGGTGATGTCCTTGATATTCATGCTAAAATCCATTCCTTTGGGGAATTAGAAGCAACTGTTTTTGCTTTACAAATCTCTAAAAAACCAGAAATAAAACTTCTGGAAACAAGCAAAATCCACTTATCCTAACCAATCCCCAAACCTTGCCTATTCCTTTTAAAAGCTTGTGGATATTATACAAGATGAGGTTATTGCACCTAAATGTTTCTGTAGTTAAGAAACAGAAGATAAATTTTAAACAGCAATTAACTATTTTAAAAATTTGCATTTTCTCTGCCCTTGGAATTATAAATGTTATGTCTTTCAAATATAAACACAGCTCACAATCTTGTGATACTACAAGAAAAAAAAACACAAAGAAAGAAAGAAAAGAGGGAAAAGCTATTTGTAAAAATACAAACCTTTGAAAGGACTCTTGTGTCCAGATCTCTGATGACAGGCTTGCTTCAGATCTCTACTTCAGAGAAAACTTATGTTTTTTCTCTGTGTCTTTGTGACGTAAATTGTTTACCCTTCTCTAGGATCTAAGACCCATTCTTAAAAATACACACTTTAGAGGCGCTTGGGTGGCTCAATTGTTGAGCATCAGCCTTGGCTCAGGTCATGATCCTGGAGTCTGGTGATGGAGTCCCACATCGGGCTCCCTGCTCGGCAGGAAGCCTGCTTCTTCTCCCTCTCTCACCCCCCCTGCTTGTGTTCCCTCTTTAGCTGTGTTTCTCTCCATCAAATAAATAAATAAAATATTTTTTAAAAAGGCACACTTTAGGGAAAAGTGTTTCATCATAAAAAAAAAGAGGGAAGTATTTGAAAACTGGACCCATAATGTCCTGTCCAGAAAAATATTAGTATTGTTAATTCTATCTTGTCTGTGTGTATCTGTGCATGTTTCAAATGTAATAAAACTTCTTCCAGACGTTATTGCTAAAATTAATTTGTGAAAGAGCTCTATTTAGGTGGTTTGAAGGCAAGTGCTTGTTAGGGTTGGACACTCACAGATTCACAGAACTAACCCAAATGGGTTTCAAGTTCACATGATCTGAGGAATATTTGGTATTAAAACTAAATTTAATTAAAACAGGCATTTAATAAATTAGGCTTTTAGTGTTACCAGCATTAGTTATAAAACTTTAATTCTGCTTATATGTGTTGAAAGTCATACCTTCATGTTATCTCTGTGGCAAAGTTGTCAGAAACAAAAGAAATTTCAAAACAATACTTGACTTTGTTTAATGTTTCATGATGATTTGTGGGCACTCTAAACATAATTGTTGAGAATGAATAAGTTATATACATGTAAATGAGATTAAAATGCTCATAGGTAAATATTTATTTATGTTAAAGTCCGATGTCGACCGCCTCCCCAAAGAGAAACCGAGGACGCTCAGGATAATGCAAATCACACAGCGAGGTTTATTTCTAGCTAGCTAGGGTCCAAGCATCTGCCCGGCGCAGCAGGTTTCAGCAAGGACCCCGAATGCAAGGTTCTAGGGGTTTATATGTGTTTCAAACAGCAAGCTTGAGTCACACAGTAATTTACTCGGTTGGGTGAGGTGACACTCTAGCCCCCTCCCCAGTTCCTGAAATGCCCACACATTTCAGTAACTGGGGCAAGGAAGCAAGATGCACAGATGGTTCCTGGACTTATCTGCCCTCATTTGGTAAACACAGGCCATGTAAAGGCATCGATCAGCAGGGGTCTTAGATATGCAGAGGCCTAAGTCCCCAGGGAGTTTCAGAGCCTGTTGTGCCGGCCTTGAGGCTAAGCAGGCCCTAACATTCCCCCCTTTACTCGTTCATAATGAGGAATCTTACTCATTTAGGTGAGAGGCCTCTACATATTTGGGGCCAGGTAGCCCTTTATATTGTTTTCTCAGGACCATTAGCTGCACTGTACTGACCTGGTCTTTCACGAAGGCCATTAATTTGTTTAGGATACATGGCCTGAAAGTTAGAATGAGTAAAAGGATGAGTAGGGAAACTATTAAAGTAGAAATTAAGGTAGCAAAGCAAGGGTACTTATTGAATCATGCCTCAAACCAACTTTCCTGGGCCTCTTTCCCTTTTTCCTTTGGCAAGTCCTTCCCTTTCTTTGGCCATGGACTCTTTAACCACTCCGAATGGTCTGCATAAAAGCAGCATTCCTCACCCAGGGCAGCGCATATTCCCCCTTGCTGTAGGAACAGTAAGTCCAGGCCTCAGCGATTTTGAAGCACCACTTCAGAGAGGGAAGTTAGAGAGGTTTTTTTTTTTTTTTTTAGTTAGAGAGTTTTGAAGGTGGGTGATGGAGGTTTCTATTCGTTCTAAGTCCTCATCTATGGCTGCCCGTAGGGAAGACACCCCTGCACGCTGGGTGGTTAGGGCAGCTATACCCGTCCCGGCCCCTGCTGTTCCTAGGCTGAATAGGGTACCAATGGTTAAAGCAGAGATAGGTTTTCTCTTTATTTAGTCCCTTATTTCTGGGTTCCAATATGAATACACGTGAGGTCTTTAAGGGCATTAAAGATTTTAGCCGATAGGCACGGGGTGAGCCCGGTTTTTGAGTATATCCACTATCCCTGGCCCCCGGGATTGCCCATTTGACCTCATTACCCCAGTTAGGAGTCACGTTTCTAATAGCACATAAGCCCTTTTTAGTTGTCGGCACCTTTCCTAGATCTATACTCCAAACCTAGTAACAGCCAAAAACCCGATAAAATCTGCCATGACCAATTCCAATTACCCAGGAAAAGGTAGAAGAAAGTTCACAGTCAGAACCAATTTTACACAGACGGAAAAATGTTCAGTCACTTTTAAACATAGAAGGTGACTCAGAAGCTCCCATATTAGGCAACAATAAAAGTGACAACAAAGTTACTGTCTTTTGAGTTTTAGCTTCAGTCCATGGTCGGCAGGGTCCATCAGCACTGACATCCATCTCTGGGGGGCGCTTTCCTCCTCAGCTTCTTAGTCGTGGCGCGCGTGCATCCAGGTCCTGATGCCTTCCCTTACTGCCATGGGTGCGGTCAGGAGGACAGTAAGTGTCCCCTTCAGCGAGGTTCCAAGTTTCCCACCTGGTCGTGATGCACCCAGACTAAATTTCCATAGGGTGTGCTCCATGCTCTAAGGAGGGTGAAGGGAAGGAGATCCACCCATCCACCGCCAGTCTCAATTAGAATTAACTTTGTCAAGGTTTCTTAGAGTCTGGTTTATTATTATTTTTTTACTTGTCCGGAACTCTGGGGCAGGTAGGCACAGTGTAACTTCCAGTTTGTGTCCACAGCCTTGGCCAATGCTTGTGAAATGTTATAAGATAGTCACCCAACTCACCCATACTCTGCACTTTATATGCTCACACAGGGTGTCTCCTGTGCTCAGAACTTTCCTTTTCAGCCACCTGCTTCCTGTGTTTTCTTTACTCGCTAGCTGGAAGCACATTCTATCTTTCCTCACATTCTTCCATGATGGGCCTGGGACCAGGGATCATGTTGGGGGGGTCAGGATCCTGGGTCCACAAGGAGGACAGGTGCTGGGGAACACTGTGGGGGGCTGATATCTGGGTCTTCAGGGGATGACCTGCTGCTACGGTGGGCTGAGGGTCTGCATTTGGGTGAAACTGTTGGGACGCTGGGTCCGTAGACTCCAGCTTCATACTGGGTCAGACCAGGACTCTGTTTCTATGAGATCCAGTCTGGAGACGAGGTCCGTGGTGGTCATCCTGGCTCTAAGGTGAGCCTCAGACTGGATGTGCAGGAAACCTCCTGGCACCTGTGGCTGCAGACCTTGGGCTGGTGCTTACACAGTTGAGATCTTGGGGCTAATGTAGTCCTTCTGTCCACCAGGTTCAAGCAGCAAGCTAGCTGTCGAGGAGTGGTCTAGAGTGTGGGCATAGAATCTAGGTGCCTTGTCTCTTGGTAGTCAGTTTGGTCTGGTATCAGTCAGCAGCCTCTGTTCACAATAGACCAGGTGGGCCCTCGGTCTGTGGGAAATGGTGGAAAACCTAAGGTCATGGAAGATGCTTGGGCTCAGAAGATTTTGGGTCACAGGAGTGGGCTAGGAACTGAGGACTGTGGGATCCAGGGTCCATGGGACCCAGACTGGTCCTGGTACAGGCAGGTGCTGTGGTTCCCACTGAGGTCAGGTCACTCTGCCTCCCAGGGGAAGTGCTTGTCTCTGAGTGGGGTCACAGGCCCAGTACAAGGGTGGCAGGTGTCATGTGAAATTCCTTCCTCCCCTCTTCAGGGCATCTTATTTGTTGTTCCACCTGGGTACTGTAATGGTTCTCCTGGTATCCTTAGCTCTTCTGGAAGTATTTATGTATGTGGATCCTTATTCAAGGATGTTTCTGGAAGTAGGAGAACACTGGAAACTCCCACACTGGTCCCTTCTGATGCCACTCTGTTCTCATTATGCAATTTCTTACAATAAAACAAGAGGACCTTACAGTCACTGCTGTTCTGACTGGCCCTTACTCAGGATGTTGAACTTCCTATCTCCACCACCCATTCACCATTGTTTCCATCTCAGATCTTAGCTGCTCAATTGCTCCTGGGACCAGGCATCTCTCCCTGAGGGTTCAGGTTCTCTTGTTCTTTGCCTTCTCAAAGCTGCAATTGTGCATCATTCACAACTTGCCTGGAGGCCCAAGGACCATCCAGTGAAATGAATTTTCTGTGAAGGTGCTGCATTAATCCCCAGGCTCTCAGTCCCTCCTAATTCAAGTCCCCACTGCCTCAGATCCCTCATTTGCATGCTCTGCACTCAGGGAGGTACCATTAGTGACCATCTGTGATTTCCCAGCACCGTGCAAGCCCTTGTCAGTATCCTGTGAGTAAAG
>PITA01032497.1:0-13880 GCA_004023965.1 Spilogale gracilis
AAAAAAAAAAAAAAAAAAAAAAAAAAAAAAAATTAAATAAATAAAGGAAATAAATAAATATCTCTGCCGCCCTCCCTTCCCCGCCCAACGCAGAGAAAGCAGGGATTGAGAGGGAGGTAGGAGTTGCCCCCCTTGAATGTAGAGCCCCCCACATGGGAACAATGGGGTGGCAAGGCTGGAAATGGGGGCATGTGATAGCCCCAGTTCTATGCTCCCTCCAGGGTCCTGCTCTGTCCATTTCCTTCCTTGCAGGCCCCCAAAGGTGGGTCAGGGACCAAATCCTCAGGTCTGCAGAAGGGACCTCTATGCTTGCCCCCACTCCCCAGGAGGATCCCCTCAGCCACAAAGGGACAGCTGTGGCCCCCTCCCAGGGTGGGCGTAGGGGGCGTCCCTGGCCCAACCCCATAGGTAGATGTTGGCACCATGCCATCCCTCATCCCTGTCTGCCCCTCCCCCACCCACCCTCACGCACACACAACATATGTGGCTGAACGAAATTCAAACCAAGGGAAAGACAGAGAAAAGGAAAGACTTGCCTGGATGTCTGTGCTTCTGCATGGGCGTGTGTGTCTGTGGGGACATGTGTGTGTCTGTGGAGTCAGCCTATGGGAGAGACTTCCTTGGGTGTTTGGGGGCATATGTGTGTTGAGGTGGGGGTGGAGAAGAGTCGTTGGAATAAGCCTGTGCACCCACTATTGGGAGTGAGGGAGAGGGTCTCAGTCCAGATTCCTAACCCAGAAATCTCTCACTCATCCCCCACCCCACCTCCTCCCCCTGCTAGACAAGCAACCATCCCACCAGTGGTTTCCTCTCCTGGTCTCCTGACTTATTGAAGGGAGGAGGAGGGGGCTGGGCTGAAAATTGCCTGAAGTTCCTGGAGAAGACTCAGTATTCTCCTCCCCTGCAAAAAATACTGAAAATACCAAAGCCAACTCCTGCAGTCTTGAGAGGGGCAAGGAGCAGGGGGTCAGACAGGTGTCTTGATAGAGAAGGTAGGAAATTGCTCTTTTTTCTTACAGCTCACCTTTCAACTCTCTCCCTGGGCCAGACGCAGATGCAAATGGCACAAGTTGAGGGAGGTAGCTTCACACACACACACACACACACCCTTGACCCCACAGCCCGGAGACATCCTGACTCAGACACACATGTGGGAGAGCAG
The DNA here is from genome assembly GCA_004023965.1 of Spilogale gracilis. NCBI lineage: Eukaryota > Metazoa > Chordata > Mammalia > Carnivora > Mephitidae > Spilogale > Spilogale gracilis. The sequence goes on from PITA01032497.1 coordinate 1,163, forward strand.
GTAATCACAGACCGGTGAGAAAGACCCTTGCCCACACCCTGTTCAGCATTTGTGTGTTTCAGACCCACATTTCCTGTCCCTCCCCAGCCTCCAGCTTTCACAGACAACTTCAGTTCTATCTTCAGCACACACACTTCGATGTCAACCGTGTGCCAATCGCGGTGGTGGCACAATGACGAGTGAGGCAAGGGCTTTGCTCTCAGTCTGGGCAGAAATCATTTTCTCCCTCAGGGAGCCTCCAAAGGAGACCTTGGGCTGGTAAGACACTGATCTGATCTTTGGTAGAATGAATTAGGTTTCAGACAGAGGCACATAAGATGGCTAAGGAGGCCTTGGAGAAGGGGGGCTGGTGCTGTCTGAGGCTCTCAGGGATAGTTGGCCAGGAACTGAAAAGAACCTCAGAATGAATAGCCTGAACTTGTTTTTTTTTTTTTTTCCCCTGAGGCCCATAGAGGGAGACTGTCTTGCCCAGGAACACACTAATGGAGAGCAGAACTAGACCTAGAACATAGGGACTTGACTCCCAATCAAGTGCTCCTTCCACAACCCCACAATCTGCCTCAGTGGTCAACCAAGGCTGAGAAGCCAATGCTAAGTTCTCCACCATTCACACGCAGATCTTAGGTCTGGGAAAGTAGACTCCTGCCTCTGGCAGATGGCCTAGGGTGCTCTGGGCATGGCCAGAGGGAGAGGCCAAGGGATAGGCCTAGGGTGGGGCAGGGACTCAGGAATGCCATCCAGCCCCTCTCTTTGAGCACAGCCTCAAAATCTTCACTGTCCCTTTACTGAGGGTGGGGTCTTCAATCCTGACATGGGGTCCTTCTCCTCAAGGCCCCCTAGCCATATGATATTTTGGTTACATTCACATGCTTTGGGCTCTGATTTCTATGCAACCCCACTTACTAGCGTCAAAAAATGCTAACTACCTTGAGCAAGTTGCATACTGTCTCTCAGTCTTGATTTCTCCATCTGTAAAATGGGGATAATTATACTACATGTCATAGAGCTACTGTCAGTACTCAATGGGATAATACCTACAATGAGGTAGCACAAGGCCAGTGATACAGTGAGCATTCAATAAATAATAAACAACATCTCTTATTTTTATTAAAGCTGTTTATAAACTCTAACATGCTTGACCATATTAATTTCTCACACATACCCACACACACATTCAGAATGCTCTGTCTGTACAGGAATTTAGTGTTTGTTGAATTAATGGGGGAATGAATGGATGAGCAAGTGAATGAACGCTTTCTTGGAGAAGAGAGGCACCTTCTGCCTTCTCTTCTGGACACTGAGGAAGGGGTGAAGCCATGAGGGGTCTCAGAGACACTTTTCTGCTTTGCTTTCTGCTTTGCTTTCTACTAGGGGCAGGAAGCCATACCTTGCTAGGGGATAAAGGGGCCTTTGGGAAGTCTTTCCTTCTCTCCCGGTGTCCTGTCAAGAATGACCTCTGTGCTCTGGGTCTGAGAAGGCCCTCTCAACCCTCCCACAGGAGGAGGCCTGGGGATGGGGGGACACACCGGAGGGTATGGGCAACTTCATCCCTCTAGGTCTGTTTCCTGCCCCTGTCTTTTCTTCCTTCAGAAAAATGGAACAAGTTTTTCTCACTCGACACGTTTCAACTTTTTTTTAGAAGATACAATAAAAAACAGGGGAAAATTGGAACAGAGGGAGGTGTGGGATGGGCCAGCTTCAGACATAGGCTTGGAAGAGGTACGACACACACGTGTCCACATCCACACGAACAAGCATGAACATATAGGGACATACATGCTCCTCTCTGTTCACCCAGAGATGCAGAGATGCAGTGACAGAGAGACAGAAAGAGCCAGAAATGGAAGGAAGGAGACGGAAGGAGAAGGACACCCAGAGATGCCATCTGTTCCTCCCCCTGGCATTGGGGGAAGGGAGTTGGTGAGGGGCCTAGTCCCCTCTGGGTCCCTGAGAGGGAAAGGGGAATGATGGGTACCTCAGCCAGACTTGTAAGACTCCCTTTCTGCTGCCCACCCCCATGGAGGGAGTCAGAGCGGAGGGTCTGAGGTTCCCATGGAGACATAGGCCCATCCCAAGGGAGGCCACACTCTGGGCACCTAAAATGGCTGCCTCAGAGGGGGCGGCCATTTTGTGCAAGCTTAGGTCCTGATGGGGGGATGGGGGGGCAAGCAGAGAGAGAGAGAGAGAGAGGGAAGGGACAGGTCATTCCTGAGCAGTCTAGGGGAATCTGGCTCAGGGGACAGGATGAATGTTCTGTAAAATTGCTCTCATTACACCCCCTGCTCCCCCAAGGTAAAGACATACACAAAAATTTGTAAAGGCTCCACTCCATTCTGACGCCCAGAAGCACACCCAGCCGCGGCCGCCGCCACCGCCACTGCCATGCCCCAAGTAAGATTGGTGGGGGCAAGTGTGCTGGAAAAGGAGACTTGATTTCCCACCGAAGTGCCGTGCTGTAGGGAGCAGAGGGTTTAGAACCCAGGTGTCCCTTCTCTGGCTGAAGCCATCAAAAGACATGTCCTCAGGCCTCCCTCTGCTGAGGTGGGCAGGCAGGTGGAGAATGAGGGTGGAAACACAGTGAGGAGGGGGCAGCCTGTTCTCCTCCCCCTCCCTCCCTCCGATCTGATGGACGGGCAGGAATTTGGAGATCCTCTGAGGGCCTGGGCTGCTGGCATGAGCTATGCTGTGGGGGGAGGAGGAAGGGGAGGGGGCAGGCTGGCACTGCCCAGACGGTGCCTGTTCCATCTGATGGATGCTCGAAGCTTCCTCCTGAAGCATGAGAGCACCTGCCACTCTCTTCTCCAGCTCCCTGCCCCACCTCAAGTCCAAAAGGGCTTTGGGGGAGGGGGACCTGCCACTTCTCCCTGGCTCTGGGGTGGGCACCTGCCCTGCTGCCCCCTCCCCCGCCCGCCGCAGTGTTCTGGGGAGCGGCGGGCACGCCAGATGGCGTGGCTGAGAATGCGGCGACGTTGCCGGGAGGTGAGGGCTGGCACGGGTGATATGCGGCTGCGTGCCTTGTGGTGCCACGGGGGAGGGGGAGAGGGAGGACCAGTGAGGTGTAGCCCCCTCCTCTATGCTGACCTCCTGTCCTGACCTCTAGCTCCCTACCAGATTCTCCTTGGCCCGCACCCTGGGCTCTCATTCAGGGCCTAGGCCCCACCCAGAGTTTGGTGGGCACGCACCCATGGGGTCAGGCATGATGCTGAGAGTCCTGGGGCAGAACCCCACTGCACCCTTCCCTGTCTCCATCCTGCCCACAACCCGGGACAAAGGGTGATGGGGAGAGACCCTCTCACCCTCCTGAAAAACCAGCCCCCCTCAGGATTGTTCCCTTGCTCCAAGGATGGTTTTTGCCCCATAACCTTTGACTTCTGGCTGCTGAGCTCTGTTCTTTTTTTTTTTTTTTTAAGATTTTATTTATTTATTTGACAGCATAAGTAGGCAGAGAGGCAGGCAAAGAGAGAGGAGGAAGCAGGCTTGCTGCTGAGCAGAGAGCCTGACATGGGCCTCGATCCCAGGACCCTGAGATCATGACCTGAGCTAAAGGCAGAGGCTTTAATCCACTGAGCCACCCAGGCACCCCTGAGCTCTGTTCTTTTAAGAGCTGCTTCCTTGATGGGTGCTGGTCTCTGATTCTCCCTTTCATCAAACTTACCCTCATTCCTCACAAAGATGGTTCCTGGATGGACATCTCCTCCTGGGAGCCTTCCTGGAAACTTCCTGGGCAGGGCAGCTTCAATACTTTCCACCCTCTGTTAAGAGGATCCATTTACTCCTTTCTCCCTGACTTGACTTTGGTAGCTACTTGCTCTATATCTCAACAGTCTCGTACTTCCCATGGGCTGTATTGAGTTGGTGCTCAACACGTTTGTTGCCTTAAGGCCTAGCTGAGAGAGTTTGGGGATGCTGGAGCCTTTCTCCAGAGAATCTCCTAAAACAGTAAGACCCAGGGTCCCTGGTGAAACTCAGAACTTCCAGGCCCCTCCTCCAGCCTTTTGCACAGTTCAGTCTGGGGAGCTGGACTTGAGATAGGGGATCACAGATTTCCCCCAAAGTGGCCCTCAGAGAGGGGGCATGGGGGTGAGGCTGAGCCTGGGGGTGCTTGGCTCCCATTCACTGAACACCAAGCTCTGGTTCTGAGATCACAGAGGCCCCACAGCACCTCCCCCCTAGAGTGGTCCCTGCCCAATTATGGATCCCCTGCTCCAGCCTAATGGCTTACACCTCTCAGCAGGTTCAGAGTCCCTTCCCTCCCCTCCCCTTTCTACCCCATCCCACTTGACCCTGCATGAGGGTAAATACAACTCTCCAGAGAGGAGGGCAGAGGGCATGACTGCAGGCAGCCGAGGTCCAGGGACAAGGCTGAGTCTCACTCCCAGTGCCTTTTCCTCTTTGCTGATGCTAATCCCCAAAGCTGCCCCCCCCAACATCTCAGACTCCTTCTCTCTTACAGGGCCAGTGGTCCAAGCTCTCCTCCCCTGTGAAGCCCCTAGGTCCTCAGGCTTCCTGCACAGGACCAAGGCTGCCCATCCCTGCCCATCCTCTCCGAAACATGGTATTCAGCTGTCTTCAGCGAATCCCCATGAGCAGGCCACACTCCTTCAGGACACCCCTGACCGGGCTGCTGTCCAGTTCTCACCAGCACCTGTCCCTGCCTTGCACCCTGCCCCTCAACGGCTCAGAGCTGCTTCTGCTGTCACAAGTCTCAGACCTGTAAGCCTTTGTCCCAGTTGTTGCTTTGGTCTGGTCTGGAGCGCCCTCTCCCCTCTCCTGGCCTTTTAAGCCTAAGCATGACTTCCTTCAGGAAGTCTCTCTGGGTTAGATGGCCCTACCCAGTCTCCTCTAATGCTTTCTGCACACTTCTACTGAGGCAGAAGTATTGACTTTTGTCTTAAGGGTCTCCCCCGCCTGACAGCACGTTCGTTCCTCGAAGGCAGGAAGTGGGCCCAGAGCCTGGCACACAGAATATCCTCAATACATTGCGCCCCAAAAGCCACTGTTGGAGCACATGCCAGCTGTAGCCCAGAAACTGAAGCCCTGCAGGGGGGCAGAACACCTACCCACAGGAAGCCCCTCCTTGAAGTCCTCTCTCCTTTGCCCTCAGCCTCCCCACCAACCCCGCAAGTGACATAGCATGTCAGCCTTCCTCTCTGTACAATGGGCATGATAATCACAAAAAACCAGCCTGCCAGGACTGTGTATCAAACAGGCTAACACGTGGGAAAATGCTGCCTCAGCCTCCCCACCCTGTCCAGATACAGCTGATTCTGCCCCAAGCCCTTGGTCAGCTCTTGTTTTTAAAATCTTTGTTCCCGGAGCTCTGGTTCTCAGTGTTCCAAGTGAGCGGTCAGGATATCCTGCCCCTGCTCCTCCAAGGGTCCACAGAGGAAGGCAGTCAGATGAAGAGGGAGCTCAGGGTGGCCAAAAGAGCAACGGTCTTAGCAGGGTCTTGATCTTGGTCAGATCCCACAACTCTCTGTGTCCTCATCTGTAAAATGGGACTAGTGCCACCTGCCCACGTGCTTACCTCCCTCAGGACCAGGGAGGATGGAAGAGACAGCCAGTTATGAAGCACACTTAGGGCTTAGAGGGGTTAGGTCCTGATTGATGGGGGGTGGTAGCCCCCAAGGGGTAGTGAAGGGCATTGCTAAGAGCTGAGGCTAGTGTGTGTGTGTCTTGGGCTCTCTTTCCCCCAGGCGGGCTCTGCGGAGAACTTCCTTGGGCCCTGGGCATTTCCTGGTGTCCTCCCCTGGAAGTCAGAGCCAGACATCTATGGGGGGGCGGGCTTTGGGGGAACCTGATAATGAATGGACAGTTCTCTAATGCCTCTCTTGAGCCCAGCATGGGTAGACAGGACACCAGAGGGTGGCCCTGGGCATAGGTGACTCCCAACTGCAGGTGTTCACAGGAGGACACCCCCAAGGGGCCACAGTGTTGGGAGAGGGTGTACATTGAGGAAATGGCCAGGAGGTTTCTATTTAACCAGATACCTCTTGGCTCAGCCCCTGGGAGCCTGGAGCTCAGGATAGTGTGCATGAGACTTAGCCATTGATTTCCTACTTCTCTACCTGTAGGGTAGGCACCAGGAGGGAAAGGAAGAGTCTAGGAGTAGGAGCCTCATGGACCGATGGTCCATTTGACAGATAAGGAAGCCACAGCACAGACCAGAAGAGTAACTTGCCTGATGTCACACAATAAATGAGTGGCAGAGCTGGAGCTAGAAACTAGGACCCCAGTTCCTGCTTTGGGCCCCTCCTGTCCCTGGGGCCTCAGAGCCCTCTATAATAACATAATGTGTAAACCAGAATAATGTAAGGACAATGCTGAGTACCATCTGTACCAGGCACCAGGCTCCCCATGCATCATCTTAACTCCATTCTCAACCAGACCTCAGAGGCAGGATTACTGTTAACCCCACTTAAAGACAAGATCCCAGGGTCCTGGGATCAAGTCCCACCTCAGGCTCTCAGCTCCCCGGGGAGCCTGCTTCCAGCCTCTTTCTCTGCCTGCCTCTCTGCCTGTGTGATCTCTTGCTCTGTCAAATAAATAAATAAAATCTAAAAAAGGACAAGAACACTGAAACACAGAGAGGTCGGGGTGGAGGTTGCGGTGCCAAGGTCACACAGCTAGTAGTATGTCGCAGGTGTGGGATTTGAACCCAGCTCTGACTCTGTGGTCTCTTTCATTATTACAACTACTGCTTTCTCTTGCCACACTGTGGGAGCAGCAACCCCTGTGACAGAGAGGGAAAAGGAAGGCGCCCTGGAAAGGACAGATGCCCAAGGTCTGCCTATGGTCCAGGCCCCCAAGGGAGCCAGTGTCCTGGCGGTGGGTCCTCTCCACAGTTTTACTCATGCGGGTGTGGGCGCTTCTCCCATACACAGGGAGAAGCTGTCACATTAAACATGCTTCCCTCCTTCCTCCGCTCTTTCAGAAGCTGCCCTCCTTGTCCTTGCAGGTTAGGTGAGGTGCTTCTTCTACCAGGAAGCCCTCCCTGATATCATGTCATTCCCCTTTCTGGCTCTTGGCACTGTGCTGCGCACGTGGGAATGGACGGACCAACTGGATCACTAGCCGCCTGTCACACCATTCTGTTTCCGTCTGTAAAATGGGAATAAGGAGCCCTACCTCACAGAATCTTTGTGAGATGAGAAGCGAAGTGGCATCCTATGAGGAAGCCCCTGGGCACCCAGAAGGACCCTGCCACTCGCTCCTCCTCCTCGTCCTTATCCTCCTTGCTTTCTTCCCGTTCTCTCCTCACCGCCCCCGCTCGGCGCCTGGCACAGGGCCCGGCGCGCCCCAGCCGCCCAATCCCCGCTCGCAGCCTGACTTCCTGCCCGCCAGGCTCCCTCGGCACGTGCCCGGCGCCCCCACCCCAACCCCTCCCCCGCCCCGGGTGAGCGCCACCTCCGAAGCGGCTCCGCGCGCGCGCCCTCTCGCCCTCCGCGGGGCTCTCGCAGCAGCTGGCCTCCCGGAAGGGGGTCCGGCGGGCGGTTCGCAGGTGGGGTCGGCGAGGGCGGCGGCGGCGGCGGGAAGAGGACGCTGCCCCTTTAAGGTGCCACCGCCGCTTGGCAGGGAAACAGCTTGTGCCAGCCCCATTCCGCCCGGCTCCGCTCGCAACAAGAAACACAATGCATAACAATCAGGCGCGCGCTTGGAGCCGTGCCACGCGGCGGGGGCGGGGCGGGGCCGCGGGTGGGGCGGGGGCGCCCGGGTCGCGACCCCCGACCCGCGTCCTGCGGCCCCGGGCGGGCCCAGGCCTGGCGCTCCCCTGCGCCGCGGCTCGGCGCCCCAGCGAGGCGCCCCTGCGCCCTGGCGCCCCCCGCCTCGCCCCCATTCTCCTCCCGCTCCCTCCCCGCCTTCGCGCTCCCTACAAAGTTCATTCCCACTAACTCTTTTCCAGGCCACTTCCCCCTCACATCTGACAATCCGGGGCCCCTCATTCTCCCAGTAATCACTCCACTGCACTAATTGCACATGCAAATATGCAAATGCGTATTAATTAATTACTATACTAATTAGTTCTGTGGTATTTGCGAGTAATAAATCATTGGATGGGAGCGAGGAAGCTGGAGACCTGGCCCATTTTCATTCTGCATAAAATTTTAATGGTCTCTCTGGCTGATCCGGGACGGCGGCGCGCGGAGAGGCTCTTAAAGGGCCAGTGGCGGCGGGAAGGGGCTGGGGCGGGGAGTGCGGGGCGACCCGCGCGGGGCTGGTGCCGGGGGCGGTCTTGAAGATGCATCCCACGCCCTGCAGGGGCGGTCTCCAGCCTAGGGTGGCTTTTCCCCTCCTCTCCGGGGCTAAGTGTCCTCTCGGGTGGCTTCTAAGGTGAGAATCCGGGGCGGGCGGGAAGGTGGAGGCTGAGCTCGTTTTCTTTAAGAAAGGAAAGAGGGCAAGGAACCTTGAGAGGCCAATGCCAAGGCCTTTGGGGCCCCAGGGAAAGAAAAACGAAGACTCCCTCCTCAGGATGGCTGAGTAAACTGAGGCACTAGAAAGGCCAAGGTTAGCTCTCACCCCTTGCCTGTCCCCAGGGGAAGGAAGCTACTAGGATGGCCTGGGTGCCCCAGTCTTTCCATGTCTCTGGTGGGGGCCACACAGGAAAGGGGGCCACCCAGGAAAGCCTCCAGCTTTCCCTTTCCACATGATCAAACTGCTGCCCCGCCCCCGTGGGCACCAGCTGGCACCCTGGCAGAACAGTCCTGAGCCTGAGTGGGCCCCCGGGACCCTGCTTTATTTCCAGGAGGTAGTCAGGACCTGGGCACAGGGAGGGGTCTGGCTGCTCTGCAGGACCATTGACTTGGGGAGGCAGCGGATTGTGCCTCCTGATTGTGCCCAAGACAGAGGATGCCAGAAGAAGGAATATTGAATAGAGGCTGCAGGCCTGCCCGGAGCCAGGGGCCCCCAGGACTAGGGTCTCCAGTCTGGTTCTGCTCATCTTCCAACCTGCCATCAATAAGCCCCTCAGTGGGGCAAAGCCCAAAGGGGGTCAGTGCTCCAGTGGGGCTGATAATAACAGCAACTAACAGTGTTATTAAGTCAGGCTTCCTGAGAGCTGTAGATGTCACAGGACCTCCCAGTGACATAGGGTCTGTTACAGTCTCCATTTTATGGATGGACAAACAGGGGCACCGGAAGGTCAAGCGGTCTGTCCAAGGTCACTCAGTGGCGCGAGTAGCAGAGTGGAATTTGAATGTAGACGGTCCAGCTCTGGCATCTGGGTCCCTTCCACCATACTCCCACTTTTCTCTCTCCCACCGTGTCCTCAGCACCTGCTGAGAACCAAGCCCTTTTCTCAGAACTTCACAGACAGTGTCCTAGCCAATCCTCCCAACCACCCAGGAGGTAGCTTCTGGGATTTTCCCCATTCCAGAGTCAGGGAACCCATGACTCAGAGAGGTTGACTAAGTTGCTCTGGCTACACAGGGAGGATGGACCAACGCCAGGTTTGCTTCCAGCCTGTGGGACAGAAGTTGAGCAGGTTCTCTGATGCCTGCTCCCTCCACCCCTCTGGGGGTGAGGCACAATGGGGTCAAGGCATCCCCTGCTGAGTAGAGAACAAGAGAAGGAAAGGATTTCAGTTAGACTGTGAGGAGGACTTTCTTCTGGAGAGGTGAGGGCTCTGGAGTTGGAGTGGGGTGGAGGCTGTTCCTTCTTTCCCCAAAAGCAGGCTGTGGAAGGCCGCTGGCTGTTGGAGGTGTCCGGAAGAGGCAGGGGAAGAGGGATGGGAGGAGAACAGAATGAGAAAGTCCAGTCACAACCATATTGCTCCAGAATCACCATTGTTGTTTCTTTCTCAGCACTCCAACCTGCCTCTGCCCCTTCCTCTGGAAATCTCCTGAACACCTCCACCCCAAGATTTGTTCCTTGAGGGAACCCAAGAAATCCAGTCCCTGCTCTTTACAACAGGGGGAGGAGGAGATAGCTCCGTCTATGTGCCAGGCACTTGATGTACACCAACTTGTTCAATTTTCACAATTTTATAATCAGTATTCCTATTTTATTAATGGAGGCAGGGAGGAAGAAAAGAGGTTAAGTTACTTGCTCAAGGTCACACAGTCAGGAAGCAGGAGAGTAGGACTTGAACTTCTGACCTGGTGTGCTTTACCAGCCTGTTCCCTCTTACCGGCTGAGCTCCTGTGGGTACAGGGGCAGGGCCGGTCTGACCCCCCTTGCCCAGTGGAGTCAGGGATCATGGTAGCAGCAGGCCTTTGGGTGGGTACCTTTGAAACTGGCAGACGCAAAGATAAAGAAAATGCCTCACGCCCATCGTTCACATGGCCTCCAACCCACGTGGATTTTCATGGTACCCTTTACGTGCTGGTAGAAGTTGGGTAAGGTGAATGTTTCGGAGGCCCAGATCCCTCCTCTCACTATCATGGGGATGGGCAGCCCCCTAGAGTGGGATGCTATCCCAGCATTCCCCTCTCAGCTCACCCTTGATAGAACAGCAGGGTCGGGGAGTCAGCTGGCTGTTGTCAGGTAGACCACCCCGATCCAGGAAATTGAGATTCCGGCTCTCAGGGATGAGCCCAGGGTCCTTTTTATTTCCCAGTGTCTCAGGGGAACTCCCGTAGGGAATCCGGACACCCTCTCTCCCCAGCCCCAAGAAAACCTTGAACACTTACCTTCTGAGCCTGGGAGTCCTGGGGGACGAGGGGTGTAGGGCCCTGGGAGGGATGGCCGTTGGGCTACAACCCTCTAGGAAAGAAAATCCATCCTCACCCCTCTACCCCACCAAAGCCCAGAGAAGCTGAGTTCATCAGGGTCCGTCCCCCCCCCACATGCTCAGTTCTGAGGAGGATGGGGGCAAGTTGGGGAGTTGAGGGAAAAAGGCAGGAGGCTCTGAGCTTCTCCACGCAGCCCTCAGGGCCGGGTGCCTGGGCAGGAGGAGGGGGCAGAGCAGCTGCTGGCGATTTATTAAGCAGTCACGGAAAAATTGGTTTATAAATTAACAGCTGTTTTAACTTTAGGGCCTCTTCTTCAGGGAATGGAAGCAGCCGACTGGACCGGGATCGGAGTGTGTGTGAGGGCTGGTGGAGGGGGTAGGAGGCGGCGGGCTCCAGCAGCTGGCATTCTTCGGGGGCAGCCTCAGCTGCACCTCGGGGGGCACCAGGCAGTGGCCAGAGCAGGGGGTCTCCAGGTGCTGCGGGCTGAAGCTGCCCCCACCTTGGGTTGCCTGCTTGCTCACTCCTCTCAACGCCTTCCTACCTGAGGGCGCCAGAGGGCAGAGACACAGCTGTACTCATGTCTTCCACCAGAGGGCAGCGTCCACACATGGATTTCTGCTCCCCAACACTGCCCCCTGTGTGGGTCCCACAACAGAGCGGCCTGGTCCAATGCATGCAAGCAACCATCTACTCACTCATCTTGAATGTATTGACGGCAGCAGTAAAGAGAGTTCTGGAGTCAGACTGTTTTCTTGTGAACCCAGTGAATGAACCCTCTGGGCAAAAGTTTTGAGCCTCATTTGCTTAATCTGTAAAATGGAATGATAGTAATGATGTTTAAATGAGATCATACATAGAAAAGGCCTAGCTCAGTGCCCAACACAAAGTAAGTGCTCCATATATGTCACCACTAACAATATCTATGACTTGTGTATTCATTCATCCATTCATTCCTCAGTCCATTCCCCCACCCCCACCCCCCATGTAGCTTCTCCTGTATTCTGGGCACTCTGGCAGGCAGGTGATGCTGCAAAGACAAATGGTGGAAAGGACACTTCTCAAAACAGTGTATTAAGAGTTGTGCTAGGGCGCCTGGGTGGCTCAGTGGGTTAAGCCTCTGCCTTCAGCTTAGGTCATGATCTCAGGGTTCTGGGATTGAGGCCCGCATGGGGCTCTCTGCTCAGCGAGGAGCCTGCTTCCTCCTCTCTCTGCCTGCCTCTCTGCCTACTTGTGATCTCTCTCTCTCTGTGAAATAAATAAATAAAATCTTTTAAAAAAAAAGAGTTGTGCTACACCCACTGAACAGGAGGGGAAGGTTGACTTTTAAGGACAAAAGAGAACGTTTTGGGGTGATGAAAATGTTCTATATCTGTGTTATGGTAGTGGTCATATGTTGTTAAAAATTCTCAAAAACTGGGTGCCTGAGTGGCTCAGTTCGTTGGGCAACTGCCATCGGCTCAAGTTATGATCCCGGAGTCCTGGATCATAACTCAGGCTTCCAGCTCCGCGGGGAGTCTGCTTCTCCCTCTCTCACTCCCCCTGCTTGTGTTCCCTCTCTGGCTGTGTTTCTCTCTGTCAAATAAATAAAATCTTTAAAAAAATTTTTTTTCTCAAAAACTCAGGGCTCCTGGGTGGCCCAGTTGATTAAGCAACTGCCTTTGGCTCAGGTCATGATCCTGGGAGTCCCTGGATGAGCCCTGCCTTGGGCTCCCTGCTCAGCGGGAAGCCTGCTTCTCCCTCTCTTACTCCCCCTGCTTGTTTTCCCTCTCTAGCTGTGTTTCTCTGTGTCAAATAAATAAAAAAAATCTTTTAAAAAAATTCTCAAAAACTCATAGAAATGTATATTTTAGGGGCACCTGGGTGGCTCAGTTGATTAAGCAACTGACTCTTAACATGACCTCGGGTCTTATCTCAGGGTCCTGGTTCAAGCCTTGGGTTGGGCTCTGCCCTAGGAGTGGAGTTTACTCCAAGGAAAGAAGGAAAGAAGGAAAGAAGGAGGGGAGGGGAGGGGAGGGAAGGGAAGGGAAGGGAAGGGAAGGGAAGGGAAG
>PITA01032498.1:0-13885 GCA_004023965.1 Spilogale gracilis
CCAAGCAGCCTGGCTGGGCCCACCCCGTGTGCCCCGGGACAAGTCCCTTCCTGTCTGTCTTTGTTTTCCAATCTCTAACGTGACCAGGTTGCGTCACGTGGCCTCTGAGGGCACTTCCGGGCCAGCCCTTCTGGCCCTACTGTGATCCTGGGGTCCCCTGACTCCACCCTGTCGCTCCCCCGCCTGGACCACCCCTCTGGGACTTCACCTCACTGCCTGCAGGGGGCAGCGCTCAGCAGCGCCCACAAGAGGCCCCCTCTTCTCCCTCTCTTCCAGAGAACAATCTGGAACAATTGGCAACTCCCAGTAATTACCCCCATTCAAAGACAAGCAAATCCCGAAATTAGCTGCTGCTGCCACCCCCTCCACAGATCAACGGGAGGCACCTGAATAGCAGCATTTCTCCTGCGGCAGCATTTCCATTGTCAGCCTGGGCGGCGGCCTCAGCCAACTGGGGAACAGGTCGAGAGGCTCACACACGCGCACACGCACAACTGGGGAACAGGTCGAGAGACACTCACACACGCGCACACGCACACACACACGCACCCTGGGAAAGCTATCCCCTCCCTCCAGGCCCACTGCTCCCCACCTTCTGGTCAGCATCCCCAAGGACATCCCACCCTGGTCCCTAGCTCAGCCCTGCGATGAGCAAAGGGCCCCGCTCAGTCACCCACTTCTGGACCCTCACCCTCATACACTTAACACTCATTTCTCTTCTCCTGTCCTGGGTATGATGCAGGGGCTCTGTTAAGGTCAGACCCCCCCCCACCCCCGCCATGTCTCATGACTCTTCTTTGCCCAGGTCTGGGCTGGCAGGGGCAGATGGGAGACCCCTAGTGGGCCCAGGTGCCAGCCCCCTCCATTCCCACCACCTCCAACACCCTTTACCTTCTGTTTCTGCCTGGTGAACTCCTAGCCATTCTTCAGATCTTAGCTAGAATGAGCCTTCTTAGGGAACCTTCTCCAGCACCTGGCCTCTGTCTCCTACTCACAGCTGACAGAATAAATTCATGACACCAAGACAGACTCCCGTGCTGCTCAACTTCCCCAAACTCCAAGCCCTGGCTCTTCATATCAGGGAGACTTCTGTACCCTGCTTGGGTTCCCTGTGCCACAGTTTGAAAATTGTCTCAAGGCAGCCAGGCAATGTGATGGTACAGCCCATCCTACCTGTTTCTCTTCTCTGGGGAATCAGTCCTGAGCTACCCATCACCCAATGTCTGAAGACAATTCCTTCACATCTGATCCATATTTTCTTTTACTTTCAGCTGGAGGGCAAGTCACATGCTGGTTACACCACTGTGGTCAGATACCCCAAGCCCTGAATTCTTCAGATGGAGAAAATGAGGCCCACAGAAGAAAGACTTGCCTAATGCAGTAGTTGCGAAAGTGCATTCCAGAAACACGGATCATGGCAGATTTCTAAGTGTTACTCCATTAAATAGGAGAAGAGGAAGAGAATGAAGAGGGGTTCTAAGTTTTAAAGGAATCTGTGAAATTCTAGTTGAAAGGAAAAGGAGTATGTTTTTTCCCTATAAGACCTCCCAGGGCCTCCTATATATTAGTGTGCGTTTTCATTCTCCAAGAGATGAGTAGAAACAGCAATGTTTCACCACCACCTCTCACCATAGACAGTTTTCCGTATGCTTCGGAAAACATCTCGGGGGAAACACAGGGATGATGGTGGTGATTAAGACACAGGCTCTGGAGTCACAGGCCTGAGATCAAATCCCAGCTCTGCATGGGACCCTGGGGATGTTACTTACTCTTCTTAAATCTCCCTCTTTATATGTCAAGTGAAGACAAAAACTGTTACTCTCACAGATGGTGATACAAATATTAAATAAGATAATGCATATAAAACACCCAGCCCTGTGCCCGATGCGTAGCGAGCGCCTACAGCTGGGGTTGCGGACATAACTAGTCCCAGAAAGCCAGGGCAAGCGGCTGACCAGAGGCGGCCTTCCTCTCCAGGTCCTTCCCCGCTACAGGATCCTGATTCAGGACCCGACATTCTGAAGAGCATCCACAACAAATACACAAGCACCAAGATCTCAAGACAAAGGCTATCTGCTGGTTCAACACACTGGGAGACAGAGGAGTCCTAGTGCTCTTTGTGGAAGCCACGCAGACAGCTCCCTGGAGGGCTCTCTGAGTGGACAAAGGGGCAAAGGAGGATTTGGGGCATCCAACAGCCCATGCCTGGGGACCTGAACAGTCAGCCCTGATGCAGCCTCACAGGTAAACATGGGACCAGCTTGCAATGGCTGAAGACAAGCAAAAATCCCACCTGGTTGGGGTCCTGATGGGAAGGAAGCCAAAGCCAAATCTTGGGCTTCTGCCTGAGCCCAAGAAGGACTAAGACATTCTACAAAGACCATCAGAAGGGATGCCTGGGTGGCTCGGTTGGTTAAGCAGCTGCCTTCAGTTCCTGCGGTCCAGGGACTAAGCCCGATGTCTGGCTCATTGCTTGGTAGGGAGTCTGCTTCTCCCTCTCCCTCTACCCGCCCATCCCTCCTTCATGCCCTCTCTCTCTTTCTCTCTCTCTCTCCCTTGCACGCACACATGTGCGCTCTCTCTCAAGTAAATAAAAACTTAAAATAAACAAACAAACAAAAACTACCAGGAGACAACAGGGTGATGAGCAATGATGTTGTCAAGAGGCTCTTCTCCTTCCTGGGCCCAGAGAAGACAGGTCTCTGCTCTCCTTGTGCATGAATCCCCCGTGGGATGTGAGACACACACTCTCCCCTCCACCCCACCCCCATCCCAGGACCAGCTTGGAGGAAGAGAGGAACGAAGGTGAGAGCAGCCCTTAGCTTCAAGTTTGCCACCCAGGCTTCTTCCAGAGATTCTCCCACTCCATCGTGATTGTGGGACATCTTCCATAAGTAACCACTAGAAAACAGCTGAGGTTTGGGGAGGGAGGGCTGAGTCTGGAGTCAGAAAGGCCCAAATTCAAATTCTGAGTCGAGTCACTTGACCTCCCTGGGCCTCAGTTTTGCCAACTGAAAATGAAAATCTTCACACCTTCCTCAAAGATGGGCCCTGTCCCCGATTCCCATCTACCTCAGATGAAGAAATGCCTCCAGTCACAGGATCTAGGAACACGCCAGACTTTTCCTTCCGTAGTGCCATTAGGAAATAACTTTAAAGAAACAACTTGTAATAATAGCTAATAATACCTATTAGATATTACATATCAAGTGCTTTCATAGGTCTGGAGTGCTACTTAGGTCACTTAATCCTTCGACTATTCCTATGATGTAAACCCTACTGTCATCCCCTACCCAAATGAGGAAGCTGGGGTCCACGAGGGGTGAGTCACTTGGTCATTAAGCAGCAGCACTAGGACTCAAACCCAGGCCCATCGGACTCTGGGGCCCTTACTTTCCCTGTGCCTTTCTTCCTGATAAAGGAGAAATTGTGTAGAGGAAAAGAATCTAGCACTTATTTAACAAACAATTTGGCAGGCAGAACCCACAGGTACCCACAGGGGTCAAGAGCTCCAGATGGACAGGGCTCAGAAGGGGTTCAGGATTTTCACAGGCAGGATTTTGGACGCAGCGGGGGCCCATTCCCACAGGCTGGGAACATCCCAGCCACTTTCCTCACAGCCAGCCTGCTACTCAGTGTGATGCGTCCCCGCCGTAAAATTCGCAGACCGAGGATCCAGCAAAATCAACACAGCTTTCTGTTCCCCACCACCAAAATCTGGGCTCCTCTGTTTGGAAAGCAACAAAGGAAGTGAAGGCTGGACCCGGCGCAGCTCCGCCACCGCCTGCCGCGTGCCCTTGGTTCCCACTCCCTCCAGCAGCCACATCTTGTCTGGCCCGGCTGACACCTGACCACTCTGGCCGGAAGGCCTATCTTCCTGAGACCCCAGCAGCATTCATTGCTCCCACCTTCTCCACGGCAATTAGCCTGGGCCCCCAGCTTCCCCAAGTCATGTCTCCCCAGCTGTATGCCAGCTGGCTGAGCCCATGCATCCAGCTTCTCTGGGTCTCTCCAGAGGACTCAGCAGCAAGGCATGCGCCCACACTGCCCCCACTTTCCACTCTCCCCCGCCCCTCCTGCCCACTGGAGTTACACACTCAATCACACCTCTCCATATGCTTACCTGCACTGGCGCTTCCCTCCCCCACACCTGCCCTTCCTTTCCCAGCTCTGCCTGTCCAGATCCCGCCCATGCCTCATCCTCTCTGCAACTCAGAAAGACCTGCATTTAAATCCTGGCTCTGCCACTTCCTGCCTGTTTAACAAGCGATTTCCCCTCTCTAAGCCTCTCTCTTTCCTCTGGGCTTCCTCATTTGTAAGATGAGTTGATAATAGCTACTCTGCTGGGCTGGGGGAGGGGGGTGGAATTTAATGAGGGAGATCACAAAGACAACGTGATAAGTGCATGTCAGTAAATTTGAAAACCTAAATGAAACGGGCAAGTTCCCAAATGGTAACTTACTACAAGTAGCTTGAAAAAAATAGAAAGTCTCAATAGTCCTTTACTCCTTTAAATAAATTGAATTAGAAGTTTAAAATTTTTCCATAAAGAAAACAACAGAAAGAGACTGTTTTATAGGTAAATTCCACCAAACTCTCAAGGTGTCAATTATTCCAATCTTTCATAATAAGGAAAAAAGAGAAAAAACCTCAGTGCATTCTACATGACTAACAGAATCTTGGTACCAAAAACCAGACAAAGATAGTACAAAAAAGAGAAAATCATGGGCCAATCCCACTCTTGAATACAGCTTTGAAATCTTGAACAATATTATACCTATACTGAATCCAACAAGGCATACAAAATGTAATGCATCACGACCAGGCTGAATTTACCCCAGGTATTGAAGGTTATTTTAACTTTAAAATAATCTGAAAATGTCACTTACCTCATTAACAACAACAATAACAAATACACACACACACACGCGATAGTGCAGAAAAAGCATTTGGTAAGTTTAATGCTCTTTTTTTTTTTTTAAGATTTTATTTATTTGACAGAGAGAAACACAGCCAGAGAGGGAACACAAGCACGGGGAGTGAGAGAATGAGAAGCAGGCTTCCCACTGAGCAGGAAGCCCGATGTGGGACTCGATCCTGAGTCTCCAGGATCATGACCTGAGCCGAAGGCAGTTGCTTAACCAACTGAGCCACCTAGGTGCCCCTAATTCTCATTTAAATAAAACTTCTTAGTCAACTAAAAACTGAAAACCTGACAAAACATTTCTACCAAAAACTATAGCAAACTTCATTCTCAATGTTTAATGTTAGAAGCACTCCTTTTAAAAACAGGAAAACAAACAAGGATTTCTGCTATTACCACTTCCATCCAACCTAGTGCTGGAGGTCCCAGCCAGTGCCACACAGAAAGATAAGAAATAAAAGGAAGAGAAATGAGACAGAAGAAATAGAACAGCCCATATTTACAGATCGATCCTCTGATCATACCCAGAAAAGCTGAAAGATTCTACAAACAAATGAAAATTAACAAATAAGAGATTATGCAAAGTGAAATAAGGTTCTAAAGGACTACAGATATAAGATCAATATATATACATAAAAAATCAACTGTATTTCTCTATACGAGCAACAATTAGAAATGTGATATTTTAAAAATGTACCATTTGTATTGGGAAAACTAGACATCCACATGTAAAAAAAATGGAGTTGGATTCTTACCTCACACCGTATACAGAAGTTAACTCAAACTAGATCAAAGACCTCAATGTAAGATCTAACACTACATAACTCTTCAAAGAGGGGCACCTAGGTGGCTCAGTCAGTTAAGTGTCTGTCCAACTCTTGGTTTTGGCTCAGGTCATGATCTCAGGATCATGAGATCAACCCCCATATCCAGGCTCTGCATTCAAGCATGGAGCCTGCTTGAGATTTTCTCTCTCCCTCTCCCACGTCCCTCCTCCACTGTCACTCACGTGCTCTCTGTCTCTCTAAAAAAATAATAATTATCTCAAGAGCCAAGATGCTCTTCAACAGATGAATGGATAAAGAATATGTGGTCTATATACACAATGGAGTATTACTCAGCCATCAGAAAGGATAAATACCCAACTTCTGCATCAACATGGATGGAACTGGAGGAGATTATGCAAAGTGAAATAAGTCAAGCAGAGAAAGTCAATTATCATATGGCTTCACTTTTTTGTGGAACATAAGGAATAGCATGGAGGACATTAGGAGAAGGAAGGGAAAAATGAAGGGGGGGAATCAGAGTGGGAGACGAACCATGAGAGACTATGGACTCCAGGAAACAAACTGAGGGTTTTAGAGGGGACAGGACAGGGGATGGGTGAGCCTGGTGATGGGTATTAAGGAGGGCACAGATTGCATGGAGCACTGGGTGTTATATGCAAACAATAAATCATGGAACACTACATCAAAAACTAATGACATACTTATAGTGACTAATATCACATACTAAAAGAAATAAATAAAATGACAAATTTTAAAAATTTTTAGAAGAAAACACAGGCCAAAAACTTCAGGACACTGGATTTGACAATGATTTCTTGGCTATGACACTCAAAGCACAGGCAGCAAGAGAAAAAAATAGACAAACTGGACCTCATAAAAAATTTTAAATTTTGTGCATCAAAAGACACAATCCACAGAGTAAGAAGCCACTCCACAAAAGAGGAGAAAGTATTAATAAATCATGTATCTGATAATGGATTAATATCTAGAGTACAGAGAAAACTCCTAACACTCTACAGCCAAAAAATAAAAAGACTCAATTCAAAAATGGGCATAAAAGGGCTTGAATAGATAGTTCTCCAAAGAAGATACACAAATGGTACATGCCCAAGGTGACATCATTCATCATTAGAGAAACATAGATCAAAACTTCAGTGAGATACTATCTCATACCCACTGGAATGGCTACTAAGAAGGAAGGAAGGAAGGAAGGAAGGAAGGAAGGAAGGAAGGAAGGAAGGAAGGAAAGAAGAAAGAAAGATAGAGGAAAGAAAGAAAGAGAAAGAAAAGGAAAGAAACGAAAAGAAAGAAAGAAAGGAAGAAAAGAAGAAAGAAAGAAAGAAAGAAAGAAAGAAAGAAAGAAAGAAAGAGGAAAGAAAGAAAGAGAAAGAAAAGGAAAGAAACGAAAAGAAAGAAAGAAAGAAAGAGAAAAGAAAAGAAAAGAAAAGAAAAGAAAAGAAAAGAAAAGAAAAGAAAAGAAAAGAAAAAGAAAATAACCAGTGTTCCAAGGATGTGCAGAAATTGCAGCCCCTATGCACTGTTGCGGGGAATGCCAGCCAGCACGGCCACTGTGGAAAACCATATGGTGGTTGTTCAAAAAATTAAAAACAGAATTACCATGATCCAGCAATTCCACTTCCAGATATGTACTCAAAAGAACTGCATCAGGGTCTTGAACACATGTGTTCACACATGTTCACAGCTGCATTCTTCATTCTTAACAATAACTAAAACACAGAAGCGGGCGCCTGGGTGGCTCAGTGGGTTTAAGGCCTCTGCTTTCGGCTCAGGTCATGGTCTCGGGGTCCTGGGATCGAGGCCTGCATCGGGCTCTCTGCCTGGCAGGGAGCCTGCTTCCTCCTCTCTCTCTGCCTGCCGCTCTGCCTACTTGTGATCGCTCTCTGTCAAATAAATAAATAAAATCTCAAAAAAAAAAAAAAAAACCCACAGAAGCAACCTAAGCGTCAAAGGGAGGATGAACGAATAAGCAAAACATGGTACATGTAGGCCATGGAATATTCATCAGCCTTCAAAAGGAAGAAAATTCTGAAAGATGCTCGAAGATGAAAGAAGCTTGAAAACATTCAGCTAAGTGACATAAGCCAATCACAAAGAGACAAATGCTCTATGATTCCATGTATATGAGATCATTAGAATAGTCAGATCCAAAGACACAACAAGTAGAATGGTTGCCAGGGGCCAGGAAGAGACAGGAATGGGGAGTTACTGCTTCGTGGGACCAGAGTGTCAGTTTTACAAGATGAACAGAGCTATAGGGTTGGATAATGGTGATGGTCGCACATTATGCATGTGTTTAATACCCCAAACTGCACAATGAAGAACAGTTAAGATGGCAAATTCTACATTACGTGTATTTTACCACACATACACACCCAGTGTACCACTCGCAATGGAAATCAAAGATGCAAGGGATCTGTACATCTAACAAAAGATGTGCTAATTTTTATAGAGAAAATTACTGAAGGACACTCAAGACCTAAATGCACAGAATGATGTATATTCCCTCCATGGATATAAAGACAATCTCATAAGATGTCAGTTCTTCCCCAGATTGATCTAAATATTTAATACAAATCCACCCAACAAAGTTTTCCAAGTAACTTGAAGAGATGATTCTGAAATGTATGACAGAGACCACTGCCTGGATGGTTCAGTCAGTTAAGTATCCAACTCTTAAATTTGGCTCAGGTCATGATCTCAGGGTATGAGATTGAGCCCCATATCAAGCTCCATGCTGAGCATGAACCTGCTTAAGATTCTCTCTTTCCTGGGGCACCTGAGTGGCTCAGTCAGCTGAGCATCTGCCTTCGGCTCAGGTCATGATCCCAGGGTCCTGGGATCGAGCCCCACATTGAGCTCCCTGCCGAGCTCCCTGCTTCTCCCTCTGCCCCTTACCCTGCTCATACTCACTCATTCACTCACTCTCTCTCTCTCTCTCAAATACATAAATAAGATCTCTTTTAAAAAAATTCTCTCTTTTCCTGCCCATCTACCCCTCCCCTATCCTGCTTACATGCAATCTCTAAATAAATAAATAAATAAATAAATAAATAAATAAATAAATAGAATATATGAGAAAGAGAATGATGACAAATATAGCCTAAACATCCCTGATGAGGAGCAAAACCAGGAGAACTCGTAGCAGATACAAGACTCAGGTAAGTCTAGTGATGAAGCAATCAGATAACAACAGACACGGGACTCACCAAAGTGGCCAATCAAAGAGAACAAGGAGCCAAAAAACAATCCACAAATATAAGAAAGCATGATCTCTGATGAGAGTGGGCTTCACAATCAGTGGTGAAAATACACACTCTAACAGAAGCTGGGACATGAGTTACTACAGAAAAAAGAAAAGAAAAGAAAACATAAAAAAAGAAAATCCTTCATTCCTCTGACACACAAAAATCAATCACAGATGGGTAAAGATTGAAATGTGCCATGCAAAATATGAAAAGGTTTAGAAAAAAGTAAAAAATATCTTATGACCCTGCATAGGAAGCATTCTTGAAGAAAACACAAAAAGTAGAAATCAGAAAGGAAAAGACTGATGAACTTGACTAAATTAAAATAAAAACTTGTTCCTCCAAAGACACTATAAATAACCTGCGAAGATGAGCCACAAATTGAGAGAAGATATTTGCAATTCATAAGTGAAAAGTGATTATCATCCTAAATATATAAAGAACTCCTAAAAACCACTAAGAAAGCAACAGAAAACCTAATAGAAAATTAGGTAAAAGGCATGAACAGGCATTTCATGGAAGAAGAACGCTGAATGGCCAATAATGATTTGAAAATATGCTCAACCTCATTAGTAATCAGAGAAATGCAAATTAAGACTATAGAGAATTACCATTTTATACAAAGTAGTTTGGCAAAAGTGAAGAAGCCTGGCAAATTCTGAGCTTGCCGTGGAGCAGCGGAAGCTCTCGCTCGCTGCTGCTGGCTGTGAGCTCAGGCAAAGCCACTCTGGGACACAGCTCGGCACCATCTTCCAGAAGGGAGCAAGCTCACGCTCTGCAATCCGGCTGCTCTACCTCGCAGATCGCCCGTGCAGAGGCATCTGGAGAGCCATTTAAGAACATTCAGAGCAGCCTCGTTTGTAATAACCAGAAAACTGGAAGCAAATCAGATGTCGCCGGATGGCAGAAGGGAGAAATCAATGACGATACATTCATATAATGGAAAACTAGACGTCGGAGAAAACAGAGGAAACTATAGAGAAACATCCACCTGGGCAAATATGAGAAACAACACTGCATTGAAAACAGCATGATTGCATGTGTATAAAGGTCAAAAATAGGCAAAGCTACATAATGCACTGCTTGGGGCTACACGGACATGTGGTAAAACTACTCCCTAGGTGGCAAGGAAATTATCAACACAAATTTCAGGGGAGTGCAGGGGATATTCTCAGGGACGGACACCCAGACGGTATCCTAATTCACCAGTGTGGTTCACCTGTGCTTGTTGTATTCTCGCTGCATGACTTCCAGAAGCATTACATATTTCCTTTTGTATAAATCAATACTAAAAAGAACGAAAAGATGTGTGAGGAGGTGATTGATGACAAGCTCCGAGCACATACAGCTGACACGCTGTATTCTGCCCACATGCTGGGTGCAGCACTAACTATACAATGTACACATAATAGCCAACCTAGTCTTCCAGCAGACCTACCAGCAAAGATGACCTTTAGCCCCATGTTGTACATGAGGAAGCAATAACCCAGAGAGGTTCCGCAGCATGCTCCAGATCACACAGCTAAGCAGATATGAGATGCAGACCCAGGTCTGTCTAGGTCCAGAGCCATCCTTCTTAGCCACTGGTCCCCTGCCTCTCCCACTGCAGGTGCTCAGCAGGCTCGAGACTGCTCTTGGCCTCTCTGACCACAAGTCCTTTTTCTCTGAATCCCCTGAGCACTTCCCACAATCAACATGTGACCCCGCATGCCCCCCAACATGAGTCTATGTCTAAGTCTTCCATTTCCCTAAAGCTCCCCCAGTGCAAATGTGTAATACCCAGGCCTCCCCTGCATTGCTTTGTCATGGGTTTGAGGAGTTCCAGAACTCATCGGAGGGTCTCGGTCCTCCTGGATCTGGTGGGGAATCCCAGAGCCATGGGGAAGGGCAGGAGGGCCAGGCACTCACCTCGGGGGCTATAGCCATGGGTGTCCATGAAGGAGAGGCCCAGCCGCTCATCCTCCTGCAGGGTGCTCTGGTCCGTGAAGCTCCGGTCCACGGCACTCATCATGTGAGTCTTCTCCTGGCGGTAGTTGACCGTGGCCTTGGTCATGTTTACCGGCTTCCTGCAGAGAGGGGTTGACAAGAGACATGGCTGCTGAGCTGGGCAGGATGGGGAGCCAAACAGTCAAGATGCCAGGAGACATTCTAGAAGCATCTCTAAATACTGAGAGGGCTCTGCCTCTATCCTTTGCTCAGCAAACCCAGAGCTGCTGCCTCCCCCACAAGAGACTGGGCAAAGTCCAGTCCTGGGGACCTTTTCTGAGGACAAGGGATGAAGCCCAGCAGCCTCGGGCTGAAACCTGGCTTCTGTCACTGGCCTGGAGGGCTCAGGAAATAGGAAGGATAGTCACTTCGGGACTATTATGGTATCACGACAGTCACCCCATCCAAACTAGGAAGATGACTGTCCCAGCTCCAATCGCAGCACACCCCCACAGCAATCTTCCTTCCCCTGTCCTCACTGAACATGCGCCCTGAGAGCCCCTCTTCCCCACAATGGGGATGCACTACGCTCCTCCTTCACGGCAGAGAGTCTGGCTGCTGCTCAGCCAGTGCTCGGGAGTCTTCCTCTGGGCAGGGGATGAACTCTAACTGGCTTTTTCCTATTCCCAGAGCCCCTGGCATGGTCCCACTGTGGGCCACACTGGATGTGTAAAGAGATCCATACAGGGTCCATGTTCCAGCCTCTGCCCACCAGTCCATCTGGCCACTAGAAGCAGCAGAGGGAGGAATCAAGAGGCCCAGTCCCTCCTGAGAGGCCTTGTGAAGAGGTCCCTAGACAAGAGCCTGCACAGCCCAGGCCTTCAGCCCAGCATTACAGGTGAGAATGGCAGTGTGTGACCCCAGAAGTCTTGGAGGGACATGAGAAGAAGAGCAGCGGTCACAGCTCCATGACCAAGGGACTAAGCAAAAGGCAAGACGGAATGACTCCAGACCTGTCTTGAGACTGCGGTGGAGCTAGGGGCCCAATCACAGGGAAGGCTCAGAATAAGATAGCTGGCCCCACAGCATGCAGGATTAGGGGCAGACCCAAGAGAGGACTTCCAGGTTAAGAGGGCTTGGGAACCTTGACCATCAGTGGAGATAAAGAGGCTAAGGAAGGGATCTTCCCAGATAGGCAAATTCTAATCAGTCTGCCCTAGTTCAAGAGCTGTCTGGGGCAGGGGAAGGCTGGGTGACCCCAACCACCAAGCTCTGGGATCACCCTCACCATGGCCCAGGGCACAGCCAACAACTGCTTCATGGGCAGATGAAAAGAAGCCTCTGTGGTTGTGACCTTGACCATGGACATAAGAGAGAAGGCAGAGGGGGAAAGAAGGAGAGAGAGGTGACGGGGGGCAAGGGAATCAGGAGCATAAGAGCAGGAGGGGGAGGGGGAGACCATGACAAGGAGAGAGATGGGGAAGGGGACAGAGAAGGAGGGACAGGCAGACACCAGCAAACCACAGGGAGGACAGACGGAGGGTCGTGGACAGAGGACGGCAGTCAAGCTGTGCCGAGAAGACAGTCTCCAGCCATGTGGCCCCAGGGCTCGGCTCCCTGCCCAGGCCTCTCGGGTCACTTGAGAGAAGAACTATGAACACCAAGCACCCAGCTGCACAGAAGACAGAAGCTGGGTGACACGGGACACTGCCAGTCACCAGGGATCTCAGGGTGAGAGTCAGCAGACGGAGGGCAGTTGGACATTTAGGATCAACATTCACTGCACAAGGAGAGAGGGCAGGCCAACTGTCTTGTCCCGATTCCTGGGAAAGCAGCTGGAGGCCCCTGAGCCACGCGGATGTGGCTGCTGGAAAGGCTGGTGTGACCCCGGATGGTGTGGATGCAAGTAGGGGGTCCAGGAGGAGGGGGTGAGAGACCCCCATCCTCTGGGCTGTCCTGGGGCCACCTGAGCCTGCTCTGCACGGAGGGAGAACAGGCACGGGTACAGGGAATGTTCTGGAAGGCTTGTAGAATCAGAGAAGACAGAGGCAGAACACAGAATACCACCAGGAGACCAGGCAGTCCGATGGGGCCTGGGTGGTACCCCGAGCTCTGGCACATCCCATGACCTCTGACGAGTCCCTTCACCTCTCTGGGCCTCGATCTCCTCATCAGTAACACTGGAGGGAGCACAGCGCGTGCTTCTCGGGGTCTGAACCCAGAGGAAGTGCCCAGAAATGGTGGGTCTGAAGAGCCTGGGGCCACCCGGCTGGAGAAGGGGCTCCCGCTGACCTGAGCACTGGGTGCACCATGGGGACAGCTGCGTGCACGGCTGCCGAGCCCAGAGGGGGGCCTGCCCGAGGGCCTCCACGCGAGGAGGACAACTTAGGTCCCGAGGGGGTGGGGCGGGGCTACTTACGGGTAGTAGGAGTAGGCATAGTGGTCCCTCCTGGCAGCGTGCAAAGAGAACAGCACAGTTGGGCCCGTGGTCCTGCCACATGGTGGGCTGAGGGCAGTGCCCAGCCGGCAGGGAGGGGCCTGCTGCTTTCTGGGCTGGGGAGGCCGCTGGCCAGGGACGGGACAGGTCAGGAGGACCTTCCTTGTCCCAAAGACTGCTGGGCTCTGTCGTTGAAAACCAAGACCTGACGCCCCTTCCAGAACCTTCCCCAAGCCTGCTGCTGGAGGGAGGAGGAGGTGAGGAAAGGGCCTGGGGAAGCAGAGCTTTCACATAGTCACACACACATGGACACAGAGAGAAATACACACGCTTGCACACTCACACATAAACAGACACACTCATGGATACACAATCACACACAGACACCCTCCCTCACGTGCTCACAGGTGACCCTGCTCTTCCCTGCAGCCCCACCCCTCAGGCGCAGCACGACTCACACCTGCACGTCCCTCTGGCCCCGAGGGTCAGCCCTCTGCATACACCTGTGCCTGGGAGGGAACCCTGGCTTGGGGGGTGGGGGTGG
>PITA01032499.1:0-13833 GCA_004023965.1 Spilogale gracilis
TGAGATCAAGAATCTCATGCTCTATCAAATGAGCCAACCAGGCAACCCTCATGTAACCTCAATTTTCATTTGGATTCTTATTCTCCCTGATGCAGTGGGTTCTCAAATTTTGATGTGCATCACCATTACCTAGGGTTTTTTTTGGAACCCAAAGAAATTCTCATTCAGTACCTGTGGGCAGGAGCACAAGAACTTGCATTTTTAACAAACCATTCCAGATGACTCTGAAATAGGAACTCATGTCCAACACTGTAAGAAATACTGCTCTAACAGTTTCATTTATGATATGAATGCCGTGCTTTAATTCACTAAATATTAGTTCAATGTCTTATATGTTCAAAGCTTAGTGCTGTGATCAAACATGAATTTTGCTTTAAGGAAGGTACATACAGGGTGCCTGGGTGGCTCAGTGGGTTAAAGCCTCTGCCTTCAGCTCAGGTCATGATCTCAGGGTCCTGGGATTGAGCCCCGCATCGGGCTCTCTGCTCGGTGGGGAGCCTGCTTCCTCCGCTCTGCCTGCCTCTTGCCTACTTGTGATCTCTCTCTGTCAAATAAATAAATACAATCTTTAAAAAAAAGTACATACAGTTTAAGAGAGAAGATAAAACATACATATAAATAACATATAAAAAGGAAGGAATTATTAAATGTCTTCTAAAAAGATATAGATAAAATACTGGGGAGTTCAGGGAAGGGAATAATTATTTTCAACTGACCTCTGGGAAATTCTAGTTGTAGATAACATTGAATTTGAAATGAGTGTTGAAGGCTATGTCTTTAGATCGCAAAGACAGAAATTAATAATTCTCTCACTGAATGATGGATGTGTCTAATAATAAACATCACTCCTCCTGACTCAGAAAAAACCATTCCCTACTTCCTAAATTTTATATTTCTAATCTGGGTTACGGTCTTGTGTTGGCCTGTATATCCATCCAGCAGCTTGATGTGTTTCTATCTCTCCAAACATGTCTCTGAAAGGATCTGTTTTAGTGTTTTTAGTATTTACTTAGCCTCTGAAAGATACGTTCACATGTAGATACTGATACAGAGAAACATACTTATCCTTTCATAAATCTTTAGAAAGAAAACAGGATTTAAGCATAGTTGAAATGAGAACACTTTAGGCAGTCTTCAGTTCTAAAATCTCCACATAGATTGGCATCAGGTAGCATGATGAGAGGAAATGATCAGGAAAAAAAGAAAGAAAAAGAAAGAAAAGAAAGAAAAGAAAAGAAAAGAAAAGAAAAGAAAAGAAAAGAAAAGAAAAGAAAGGAAAGGAAAGGAAAGGAAAGGAAAAGAAAAGAAAAGAAAAGAAAAGAAAAGAAAAGAAAAGAAAAGAAAAGAAAAGAAAAGAAAAGAAAAGAAAAGAGGGGCGCCAGGGTGGCTCAGTTGTTTGGGCGACTGCCTTTGGCTCAGGTCATCATCCCGGAGTCCCGGGTTCGAGCCCCGAATCGGGCTCCCTGCTCAGCGGGAAGCCTGCTTCTCCCTCTCTCGCTCCCCCTGCTTCTGTTCCCTCTCTAGCTGTGTTTCTTTCTGTCAAATAAATAAAGTAAATCTTAAAAAAAAAAGAAAAAAAAAGAAAGAAAGAAAGAAAGAGAGAAGAAAAGGAAGAAAAGAAAGAGAGATTTTACAAATTGGAAGCCATCGTTCTCAAGGCCAAAGAAAATTACAGGGCAGAAAAAAGAGCATATGTTCTTCTGTTTCCTGATTATGGGGCATTTTGTTTAATATCTGTGGCATTTCTATGACTTGTAGTTTTAAAAATTCCAGTATCTTCCCAGAGATGCAGTGAATAGTCTACAATGCCCACTACTGACTAAATAAATGAATGAGTAATTGACTTTTAGTTATTTCTCTGGTCTTTCTTGACGTTTACCCTTCTCTATTCAGAGAAATAAGACTCAGCCAGACGAGTCCCAAATGGGCTACGCTTTCTCATCTGTGTGCCTTTGTATATGATAGTCTCTCCGTTGGAATGCTTTTCAGCTCCCTCCTCCTCTTGGCTAATTCCTATTGTCTTCTAATCTCTAAAAATGTAAACATCCCCGGGGCGCCTGAGTGGCTCAGTTGGTTAAGCTACTGCCTTCAGCTCAGGTCATGATCCCGGAGACCCGGGATTCTCCCTTTCTCACTCCCCCTGCTTGTGTTCCCCCTCTGGCTGTGTTTCTCTCTGTCAAATAAATAACATCTTTAAAAAAAAAAAAAGTAAACATCCCCTTTCCACAATCGAATGTCCTGCATTGCCACGTCTGCCTCAGTGTCCCCATAAAATGTTCCCCCTGCATCACTGTGTCTTAACTCTTATCAGTATACAGAGACAGCAAGATAACAAGTTTTGGAAGTTCAAATTTGATTCCACCACTTATTATGTGACCCTGGAGGAGTCACAAAACATTAATCACCTGATTTAAAAATAGAATATAATAGCATGTAATGTGCTTTGTATATAACCTCATACATAAAAGAATTAACAATTTTTATGATACACTGTACGATACTTGCTGGTTAACTTGTCTAACTTTTCCTCTAAACCACACACTCCTCAAGGAAAACAACATATATTTCATTTCTGTATAAGCAGCATTTAGCACAATGCTTGGCATATAGTAGGTACTTAATGTTTTTTTTGGTGACTAAATAAATATTACTCCCATTATAGGAAAATTAATTTGCCACTTAAAGTCCTTTCTGTAATGAGGTAGAAAACCAGTGATTAAGTAAAGAAAATAAACTCCATTAATATCAGTTTCAAAAAAGGATACTGTCTTTAATCATACTGTTTTTAGGATTTATTGTCAC
Organism: Spilogale gracilis; assembly: GCA_004023965.1. Taxonomy (NCBI): domain Eukaryota; kingdom Metazoa; phylum Chordata; class Mammalia; order Carnivora; family Mephitidae; genus Spilogale; species Spilogale gracilis. The sequence continues at coordinate 2,803 of PITA01032499.1, forward strand.
TTATACTTATTACAAAATACTTAATGATTCAATATCTTGCTTGAATATTGCTGGTCATATATGCCTCAGGAACTGAATACCTGTAACTTTTGGTATATATTAATCATAAAATTACTAAGCCACATGTAAGGCTATATTTATTTAAATAATAACTTAAGTTATAATAAATCACTTTTTAAAACCAAGGTAATTCTTGACCTCGCAAAGCTTAATTAAAATCTTCTTTTATACTCTTTAGGGAAATGAGAAGAAACTCAGTTTCATGGTTTCGTAATTTTAACCTATGTAAGACTATAAAGATATACTAATTAATGTAATACTTAATGGACTTTTCCATTTAATGTTTAATTAGTTGGTGAATAGAGTATTTATAAGGCCTCTTTCTAAGAAAATGCTTTATGCTTGATCTCCAAAATATTTTAACTTCAATACCTTTTTACAGAACTACACTAGAAGCTGATATCACTTGTCCTATTTCCTCTTCCTTTCCTTGTAGTCAAAAATAGCTTTACTTTTTAGTATATGCTGAATATAAACTAATATTTTAACATATAATGTTCAGACTCTGAAATACAAGCTTTACTTCAATCCATTTTTTAATGCGTTATGCAAAAGAATAATGATTTTACAATGATAATGATTCCAAAACTATGTTACTGCTTATGGACCCACGGAATTGTAATCCACGACACTTTTAGAATACAAGTGATCACTGTTTTCTGTTAATTTATAATCCACTACTTATTAATGACTAGTATGTACTTCACTGGCTTCTAAAAGATCACATACTGAATATATGTTAATAGAGACTGCAAATTGAGCAAAACTATTTCTTTTTAATTAAAAAAATTGTTTTAAGATTTCTTTCCAAAAGAAGTACAATACTAAGTGGATGACTACTACATTAGGCATTAAAACTGTATAAACCTATAATTGTTTAAACCTATATAAATAGGTGCCCTTGGCTACTTCAATAATTCATATTGAAATTAAAAGATCTAGAAAGATGGCAGGATTAATCAAGTACAATTTATATGGAACCAAAAAAGACCCTGAATTGCTAAGGAATTGCTGAAAAAGAAAAACAAAGCTGGGGGCATTACGTTACCTGATTTCAAGCTTTATTACAAAGCTGTGATCACCAAGACAGCGTGGCACTGGCACAAAAACAGACAAGTAGAGAGTCGACGTATGGACCCACAAATCTATGGTCAAATCATCTTCAACAAAGCAGGAAAAAATGGAAAAAAGACAGTCTCTTCAATAAATGGTGCTGAGAAAATTGGACAGCTACGTATAGAAGAATGAAACTAGACCATTCTCTTACGCCACAAAGATAAGCTCGAAATGGATGAAAGACCTCAATGTGAGGCAGGAATCTATCAAAATCCTAGAGGAGAACATAAGCAGTAACCTCTTTGACATTGGCTACAGCAACTTCTTTCAAGACACGTCTCCAAAGGCAAAGGAAACAAAAGCGAAAATGAACTTTTAGGACTTCATCAAGTACAAAAATGGTAAAAAAAAAAAATCTCCAGGCACCTTAGTGAGTGTCTGTTTGCCATTGTTATGCAACATACACTAAGTTATATTTTTAATAATCCAGCATTAATATTCAGTCTTTTCTTTCATTAGAAGAGTTCAAGAAAATATTAAATGTAAAAAAAATTTTTAAAGATTTTATTTTAGGGGCGCTGGGTAGCTCAGCTGGTTGAGCCTGCCTTCGGCTCAGGTCAAGATCCTGGAGTCCCGGATCTAGTTCCACATCGGGCACCCAGCTCAGCAGGAGTCTGCTTCTCCCTCTGACCTTATCCCCTCTCATGCTCTCTCACTCACTCTCTCTCTCAATAAATAAATAACATTTTTTAAAAGTATATTTTATTTTATTTGACAGAGCGCACTCGAAGGGGGAACGGCAGGCAGAGGGTAAGGGAGTAGGAAAGGCTCCGCTGAGCAGGGAGCCCAGAGTGGGACTCAATCCCAAGAGATCATGACCTCAGCCAAAGGCAGATACTTAACCAACTGTGCCACATAGACCCCCTAAATGCAAAAATTTACTTTTTTTATTTATAAGTAAAACCTTAATAAGATGGACTTTTTAGGTAGAAGATGAAATAAAAATCCAACCACCCTCTCTCTTTCAAAAGGGAGGTTATAATTAGCCAGGAAAGTAGATGTTCTATGAAGAAACAGCACCTACAAAGGCAGATACGCAAGAAATAACACAGTATCTTTAGAGAAATGCAATAAATTCAACTATGCTAGAAAATCCAGTGAGGCTAGAGGAAAGAGAATAATGGGTGGGAGGCTACTAAAGTAATCAAGGCAAGAAATGATAAGAGCCTAAACTAAGGGGCACCTGGGGGTCTCAGTCAGTTAAGCATCAGACTCTTGATTTCACCTCAGGTCATGATCTCTGGGTCGTGAGATTACCAGCCTGCTTTGGGCTCTGCACTGAGCGTGAAGCCTGTTCAAGATTCTCTCTCTCCCTCTCCCTCTGCCCCCCTGCCCAGGCTCTTGCTCTCTCTCTTTAAAAAAAAAGGAGAGAGGAGAGAGAAAAAGCCTGAACTAATAAGCAACAGCAGTGGTCAAAATTCAAGCAACTGAATTGTATCTTCACTAAGATTCTTCCCCATAGAAATATGTTTGTAAACTGTGGAAAGAGCCAAGGTGCCCTTCAACAGACGAATGGATAAAGAAGATATGGTCCATATATAGAATGGAATAGTACGTCTCCATCAGAAAGGATGAATACCCAACTTTTGTAGCAACATGGACCGGATAAGAAGAGATTATGCTGAGTGAAATAAGTCAAGCAGAGAAAGTCAAGTATCATATAGTTTCACTTACTTGTGGAGCATAAGGAGTAATATGGAGGACAGTAGGAGAAGGAAAGGAAATGAGAATTGGGGTAAATCAGAGAGGGAGGGGTGCCTGGATAGCTCAGTTGGTTAAGTGACTGCCTTCAGCTCAGGTCATGATCCTGGAGACCTGGGGATCGAGCCCCGCATCGGGCTCCCTGCTGGGTGGGAAGCCTGCTTCTCCCTCTCTCACTCCCCTCTCTCACTTGTGTTCCCTCTCTCACTGTGTTTCTCTCTGCCAAATAAATAAATAAATAAACAAACAAACAAACAAACAGATAGATATCTTTTAAAAAAAAATCAGGGAGGGAGATGAAACATGAGAGATTTTGGACCCAAACAAACTGAGGGTCTTGGAAGGGAAGGGGTGGGGGGATGGGTGAGCCAGGTGATAGGTATTGAGGGCACATATTGCATGGAGTACTGGGTGTGGAGCAAAAACAAAGAATCTTGGAACACTGAAAAAATAAAATAATGCAATAAAAAATTTTTTAAAAATGTCTGTAACATAGCATGAATATCACAAAATGAATTTCAAAGCTTTAACCTCTCTAGTCAATCTGCCTGATTCATGTCCTAGTGAAAACCCTAATGGTAGGAAATTGAGAAAGTTCTTTAAACTTTCTGCATATTGTCTCTCATAACTGCAAAATAGGTTAATAATAGAACCCAATATCAAATAAAGTATTTCTTGGACAAGCTCTCAATAAATGCAGTAGCAACAACAGAAACGGGAGTGGCTTATAACTACTACTAGTTCCACACTTATTTCAGGTACAGACAATGCTGATTCTCTGCAAGTTTACATTGTTAACTAAGTCTTATAGAAAGATATTTGTTTTTATCAATCCAAGATTAGAGACTATCCTGGCAAAAAGCATATAAATGCAAAGTTCTTCTTTATCTGTTTTATTTTTTTAAAGATTTTATTTATTTATTTGACAGAGAGAAACACAGCCAGAGAGGGAACACAAGCAAGGGGAGTGAGAGAGGGAGAAGCAGGCTTCCCGCCGAGCAGGGAGCCCGATGCGGGGCTCGATCCCGGGTCTCCAGGATCATGACCTGAGCCGAAGGCAGTCATCCAACCAACTGAGCCACCCAGGCGCCCCTCCTTATCTGTTTTAAAAGACTGAAAATCGGGGCGCCTGGGTGGCTCAGTTGGTTGGGCGACTGCCTTCGGCTCAGGTCATGATCCCGGAGACCCGGGATCGAGTCCCACATCGGGCTCCCTGCTCGGCGGGAAGCCTGCTTCTCCCTCTCTCACTCCCCCTGCTTGTGTTCCCTCTCTGGCTGTGTTTCTCTCTGTCAAATAAATAAATAAAATCTTTAAAAAAAAAAAAATTTTAAAAGACTGAAAATCGTTTCTAAATGTACAGTTAACTTTCCATGACCTTGAAAATTTGAAGATATTTTTATTCTTCTAACAGTATATACAAAGACTGGGAATATGACAAATCTAATAGATGAGACTGTATTTATAAGCTGCCTTAAACCAAGGCTCTATGAACTGATAAATATTCACAATTGCCAGAAATCAAATCTCAAAACTTCAAAGGTCATTTCTACTGCAAAATGAGTGATAGCCTGATTTAATGACTCTCACCTCTCATATTTATGTAATAACTTGCTAGGTTCAATAAGAACATGTTCACAACATAATTCTTGCCCTCTAGAGTTTTGACCTCCAAAACAACTTTATGTATCACATACCTCAAACACAATCTTATAAACACCATGTATATATAACATATATAATATATATACACATCACCTTAAAAGTGTTACTTTTTTTGTTTTTTAATGCAAAGGTGAAATTAGCTGGACCACAATTTACTTCTCAAAAAACAGTCTTATTAAAAAGCAGTATTTTTTTTTTTATTTTTAGATTCACAAAGTAGAAAACTGTGAATAAGAAAGTACTATATAAGGATCAGAGATCAAAGGTTGTGCCTTGTGGTAAGTAGGTCAAATACTTCAAATCCATACAAGAACTATAATGTTTCTGTGGGAATTTTATACATCATTATGGAATCAAGTCACCAGGAAAAAAAATTATGTTTGATATTTCTAACCAGCAGACTGGTCTTTGATTTTTTTTTTTCTTTGATGACTTAAACTAAAATAAGAAGGAATGGACTGGTCTTCCTCAGACCTATATACCAGAATATAAAGTCTTAAGTGAAAATACACACAAGGAATTAAGAACAGTCTCAATCTTTTAACTAGCTCATTACTCTCTATACAGCATTATTATTCTTCAAACTTGTCATGTGAACAATATTCTCAAAGAATTTGCATAAAAACTTTTTAAGTCCCTGAAAATGTTCATTTACAAAGTTGTGGAGTGTTAATGAGAACTGTAAACATATTTCTGCAGCTAGTTGAAAATGTTAACATACCAAAAATAACATAAAATATGAAGCCAAGCTCCTCTGCCATTCAGAGGAGAGAAAAAGAAAACAATAACAAAGAGAAAGAAGGGAATGAGAATAGGCTTATAAAAATCTGGAAACGAAACAATCTGGTAGATTGAGCTAGGAAAAGTTGACGATTCATTCATTTATTCAACAAATAACCGCCTATTATGGGCCAGGACTTCTACTAGATGCTGAATACACAAAGAGCAACAAAATAATCTTTATCTGTTGTCCTCAGTCTGGAGAAGACACATTAAACTAATACATGCAAATGTGTGTGTGTGTATATATATAAGATATTTGTTTTTATCAATCCAAGCTTAGAGAATATCCTGGCAAAGAGCATATAAATACACACACACACACACACACACACACACACACACACATATACACACACACATACATATATATGATTAAATTGTGGTAAATGGATATAAAGAAAAAGTAAAGGATGCTATGAAAACCAAAAGTAAGACTTAATTTAGACCATGGGTCAGAAAACAGCTCTATGAAGGAGATACTTTAAACCTAATTGTTGAGTTGGATAGTTGGAGTAAAGGGGAAAAGTTGTTTAGGCAAAAAACCCCAGAAGTACAGAGGCCCTTAGGACAGAGCTTGGCAGATTCTGGGAAGTAAACAAAGACTGCTGTGATTAAAACATCAAAACTGAGCACAAGCAGAGGTGGGTCAAGATGAGGCTGCACGGGGCACCTGGGTGGTTCAGAGGGTTAAGCCTCTGCCTTCCACTCAGGTCATGATCTCAGGGTCCTGGGATCGAGGCCTCTGCTCAGCGGGAGCCTGCTTCCTCCTCTCTCTCTGCCTGCCTCTCTGCCCACTTGTGATCTCACTCTCTGTCAAATAAATACATAAAATCTTAAAGAAAAAAAAAGAAGTGGAATTAAAAGAACTTTAAACAAAATAATTAAAATGTCCTGCCATCTTGCTTCTCTACTGTGGTATGAAGAATTACTAAAATGGTTCCTCAAAGATTCCCCACTCTGACCACTCTAAAATCTATGGATACTAATGAAGTATCACTCCTATGATGGTGTTATATTAGCCCCATGAGTTCTTCTTTTTTTTTTTTTTTAAAAGATTTTATTTATTTGACAGAGAGAAACACAGCCAGAGAGGGAACACAAGCAGGGGGAATGAGAGAGGGAGAAGCAGGCCTCCCGCCGAGCAGGAAGCCCGATGTGGGACTCGATCCCGGGTCTCCGGGATCATGACCTGAGCCGAAGGCAGTCGCTCAACCAACTGAGCCACCCAGGCGCCCCAAAGCCCCATGAGTTCTTAAAAGAAAAGAGCTTTCTCCGGCTGGTAGCAAGAGAAGCCAGAGAAATATGAAGCATGAGAAGGACTTGATGTGCCACTCATGGACTAAAAATGAAGAGAAGGGATGCCTGGGTGGCTCAGTCAGTTGGGTGTCTGCTTTCAGCTCAGGTCATGATCCCAGAGTCCTGGGATCGAGTCCTACATTGGGATCCTTGCTCAACAGGGAGTCTGCTTCTTTCCCTCTGCCTTCTGCTCCCCCTGCTTGTTGTGCTGACAAATAAACAAATAAAATCTAAAAAAATAAATAAACCAAGAAAAAAAAAAGATAAAGAGGGCCATGTGAGAACTATGGGTGGCTTCTAGGAATGATAATCAGCCCCTCACCTGACAACCAGCAAGGAAATAAGGACCTCACATCTTATAAATTCTGTTAACAACCTGTATAGACTTGGAAAATGGAGTCTACCCCTGAGCCTCCAGATAAGTACAGTCTGGCCAACACTTTGGTCTTCTGACCTACAGAACTATAAGATAATAACAAGTGTTGTTTTAAGCCACTAAGTTCTGGTAAGAATTACACAAGAGAAAACTAATAGAAAACTATTGCCCTGTATAATCTATGAGGAGAAGTTAACAATTTGATCATTGAAATATGAATCAGATTATTCTCTTGTCATAGAAAGAACTGTGGGGAGGGGGGCACCTGGGCAGCTCAGTCGTTAAGTGTCTGTGTTCAGCTCAGGTTATCATCCCAGAGTCCTGGAATTGAGCCCCACATTGGGCTCCCTGGTCAACAGCCTCCTTTTCCCTCTCCCACTCCCCCTGCTTGTGTTCCCTCTCTCATTGTGTATCTCTGTCAAATATATAAATAAAATCTTGAAAAAAAAAGGGGGGGTGGCTGAGTGGCTCAGTTGGTTAAAAGACTGCCTTTGGCTCATGTCATGATCCTGGGGTCCCGGGATCAAGTCTCACATGGGGAATCCCTGCTCAGCGGGGAGTCTGTTTCTCCTTGTGACCCTGCCCGATCTCATCCTCTCTATAAATGTGGGAAAAATAAGTTCACCTTGTTATTCTTCCAAAAAACTAAATAAAGTTGTATTTAGTGATTGGAGAACCCATTTAAATATGACTTTGAAATTAAATGTCAGATATGTGTTAAGAATTAAAGTTTTCTGGGGCGCCTGGGTGGCTCAGTTGGTTAAGCAACTGCCTTCGGCTAAGGTCATGATCCCGGAGACCCAGGATCAAGTCCCACATCGGGCTCCCCACTCGGCAGGAAGCCTGCTTCTCCCTCTCTCACTCCCCCTGCTTGTGTTCCCTCTCTGGCTGTGTTTCTCTCTGTCAAATAAATAAAAATCTTAAAAAAAAAAATTAAAGTTTTCATTATTAAGTCTAAACCTGTGCCATTCAATTCAGTAGCAGCTAGTCTCATGTGGCTACTAAATATCTGAAGTATGATATTCCAAAGTGAGATGTGCTATAAGTGTGAAAGATAGAGGATTTTGAAAAATTGGTATAGAAATTTTAAATAACTCAATAATATTTTAATATTGATTACATGTTAAATGGTAATATATTTTGATATATAATATTTGGATATATTGGGTTAAATAAATTATTATAACTAAGTTCACCTCTCTCTTTTCAGTTTAAAATGTGGTTAACAGAAAATTTTCAATTATGTATGTGGTTCAGTTATACTTCTATTGGAAAACATTGCTCTAGACTTTTAAGCAAGTGTCCTCTTCAAATAGCAAGAACATGGACAAACCAAACCTCTCATACAATGAAGTTAAACAAAGTAACTTGGCACTATCTAACAAAGTAAAGGTGTATGTGACTTCAATCTGACAATTCCACTTTCGGTTCTATACCCAAGAAATCTATGAATATGCACAAGGAGACATATCCATACTGTAGAATTATTTGTAGGCTAGAGAATGCCAGCTTCTTCACCAATGTTTTATGTTCTTTCTTCCACAGTGTAGAGTTGTTCTCAGTCCTGTTTGCTGTGAAATATGGATTGCAGGTGGTGCCAATATGACTTGCATTCTAGTCATTGCAAAGTAAAAAGAATACTTGCCCCTTCTAAAGACTGGCTGCTAAAAACCTCCAAACCATTCTCCATTCTTATGTCTGCTGGATGGATGTTGGTGCCTAAAGCAACCTTGGAAACCACAGGCTGAAGGTGACATACCCTCTATTAGCCTGGATCACTTAATCATTCTACAGATCCAGCCCTTTCTTCTCCACTGAAAGTTAACTCCGAGCAAGAAATGAACACTACATTAAGCTTTTAAGATTTAGAATTTACCCATTAGAGCAGCTAGTATTAAACTAATATAATGTATAATACACAAAAATTAGAAACAACCCAAATGTCTGTCAACAGATTGGATAAAAAAGTCATAGTACAATCAGACAATGGAATACTATATAATACCTAAAATGAAAAACAGAAAACAAAAAACCAAACTTGGATCTCTACATATCAACATGAAATACTTTCATGTTACAAAACCAAAAACAAATTAAAACATCCACCATATACTGAGACCATACAAACACACCTGTAGTAAAAACATAAAAATATATAGAAAAGGAAGATACATTCCAAAAGTTCCTAGATTACCTTTGGGAAGAAGGGAATGGGTTCAGAGAAGAGAGTGAAAACAGAGTCTTCAATTCTATATGAAATGTTTTGTTTGTTTGTTTTATTTGACAGAGAGAAACACAGCCAGAGAGGGAACAAAGCAGGGGGAGTGAGAGAGGGAGAAGCAGGCTTCCCACTGAGCAGGGAGCCAGATGCAGGGCTTGATCCTGGGACTCCAGGATAGTGACATGAGCTGAAGGCAGACACTTGGTGACTGAGCCACCCAGGCACCCAAATTTTTTTACTAAGTTTTTTTAAAAGCAGTTTAAAATAGCAAGAACCTGGGCCGCCTGGGTGGCTCAGTCAGTTAAGCGACTGCCTTAGGCTCAGATCATCATCCCAGGGTCCTGGGATGGAGCCCTGTGTTGGGCTCCTTGCTCAGCAGGAGCCTGCTTCTCCCTCTCCCTCCGCCTGCCACTCCCCCTGCTTGTGCTAACTTGAGCATGCTCTCTCTCTCTCTCTCCCTGTCAAATAAATAAAATCTTAAAATAAAACAAAATACAACTATATATATTTTTAGAACTATCTTTTTTTGAACTCTCAGCTCATTCATTGGATCAGCAAATAGTTTTTTTGTGTTCTTTATGTACTTCTCATTATTAATTTAGGAACACAATGGCAAAAGTGTAGCTAATAATCCAATGCAATTGCCTCCAAACCCTTGCTCAGGCACCCTACCAAAATATGTGGAAAACCATGCATATACACACATACACACATATATACATGTATGTATGTATATGTGTGCAGACATTTATAAATTACATACATACACACTCATGTATACACACATGCACTTATTTGCACATATACAACTCTCACCAGCAATATATTTTTTAAAGTAAGCTCCACGTCTAACATGGGGCTTGAACTCATGATCCTGAGATTAAGAGTCACACAGCTCTACTGACTGAGCCAGTCACCCCTCATCAGTAGTATTTAAGTATTTCTATGAGTAACATGTATTTCATTATTTCACATACTCTATTTAATAATCCATTTTTATTAATTTCTAATCAGATAGGACTGTATTATCTTTTTAAAAAAATCTAATGTAGGGGTGGGGAAAATAATTAAAAAGTAAAAATTTAAAAATAGGGGCGCCTGGGTGGCTCAGTGGGTTAAAGTCTCTGCCTTTGGCTCAGGTCACGATCTCAGGGTCCTGGGCTCAAGGCCCATGTCGGGCTCTCTGCTCAGTGGGGAGCCTGCTTCCTCCTCTCTCTCTGCCTGCCTCTCTGCCTGCTTGTGATCTCTCTCTCTGTCAAATAAATAAACAAATAAATTTAAAAAATTTTTAAAAATAAAAAATCTACGGTAACTAAGTATGGGGGAAGTATAAGCCCTGAAGTTTTGTTGTTTCTTATGCTTACAAATATACTCAACCCGTGATTTCTTTGCAGGAATTTTTAAAGCCAAATATCCATTTTGTGAGGATTAATTTGTTAGAACCAGGAAATATAATCAATAAATCCATTAGTGCAGGTAAATTGCAATACTTCCTAATATTCTGAAAATTGGAGGGAGGGTATCACTGTTGACTCTTCTAATGAAATGAAATGAAACTTGCATTTCATCAGTATACCTCATTTACCTCACTTGACATGAAATCAATTGTCATACACAATTGCCAATCTCAATCAATAGATCAAATATTGATAGCACCCAATTTCATTTTCTGTATACAATTTCATGGTTTATATATTTTGTATGCAAATAGATGTTAATATTTTCTTCTTTCGCCACAATGGATTATTTTGGGTATACCTCACTTTAAGGACCATTGCTGTAGTAGAAGAAATATACTTGTTGACCAAAAAAAAAA
>PITA01032500.1:0-13881 GCA_004023965.1 Spilogale gracilis
GCTGGGGGGGGGTCAGACCATCGCCCAGGGGGCTCGTCACACGGGGAGCCCAGGGGCTACACGGTGCTCAGTGGGCCAGGACCCTCATTCTACAAATAACACCTTATTTTGGCTGGTCTCTAAACAGCACAAGCCAAAGCGAGTGCAACATTATCATGCATTTAATTTTACTTATAAAAGCAACTTGTTTTTCTTCATTCTTCACTAATCTTTGTTTACTCTTCTCTGTTAATAAAATGTGGGCAGTTTTTAGTATAAACCTAAGAGTACATAAACACTCCCTCCAAAACTTGTTTGGTGTTGACCTCTCCGCAGCCCCACTCTGTACGCAGGGAGAAAGAAGCCAGACTCTCTAAGTCACCAGTGAAATGACCCAGAACTCACTTAATCTCGGGTGGTGGGCTCCTCCTGCCCGGCACACACATTCATGCCTCGGGAGGTACACAGTAGAGCTCACCACCTGAAAGCGCCTCCAGCCCATGGGCCCCCTGCTGCTGCGGCACCTGCCCCCGGGTCCTGCCACCCAGCCTGTCCAACAGCAAGAGAGGACAGTTTTCCTGGATGTCTCTCCTGGGCACGGTCAGCCTGTGAATGTGAGGCCCCGGGGACAAGCGCCCGTGTCATGAGAATGACAAGCGGGGGCTGGAGCCATCAGACCCCCACCGTGATGCCGGGGGCTGCTCAGCACGAGGCCGGGGGGTGTCGCCTGCATCCCCTGAGTTCAGGCTCATCACAGAATAACTTCCTACAGTTTCCAAAAAAGTTAACTGATTCATTAAGACACTTCCCACCATCAGGGCCTGGGCCACAGAGATAAAGCCATGCAATGACCCCGAGAAAAGCTACAGAATTCAAAGCGACGTGCCAGAACCCTGGAAATGTCACGGCAGCGTCTGGTGGGCCAGCGCACTCGCAGCTTCTCCTGTAGCACAGTCGTGGGGGGCTCTCTGTAACTGCGCCCAGTGCTAGCCAACTGGTGAGAACTCAGGGACACCCCCTGCTTCCTACTTCTACGGCGTCCCAGGGGAAAACAGCGCCTCTGAACTCTTGGCTAGAGGCACAGCTGTCTCTGCAAAGCTGCCTTTAAATGTAAGACTGGGCTTCTTGGTTAATATTTTACTTTTAAGTCATAAGCATGCTTAAGGAAGAAACAACAGGGACGCGCTCTGTGCAGAGGGCGACGGGCTCAGAAGCAGACTGCCGTGGGCTGGAGACGGCCCTGGGTCCCCCCAGCCTGGGGCCCCGGTAATGCAGGTGAGCCCACCGGCCAGGAGCAGGGGGTCAGACCCTGGGTGCCCGTCACCACACGGGCCCAGCCCTTGCACACAGCCTCAGCCTCTCAAGGAACCTGGCCAGCAGTCATGCTTGCCACAGGTCAAGAGAACACCGGTGGTCACCCAGCCCAGCAGGGCCTCGGGCTCCTCCTCACTGTGAGAAAGAGCCCGACAGGGTAGACCGGCTCACCTGGGGAGGCAAGGCAGGCCCCACATGGCCACCGTGCCACTCAACCCAACCCTACGAAGCCTATGGTTACCCTCATTTTACAGACACAGAGACATTAAGTGACTTGCTAATGTTTACACAGCAGGGACGGTGCAGAGCCAGGAGCATCAGCCACTCAGCCCCAGAGCGCTGCCCTTCTTGTCCCCAGCCTAGAGCCCCGGGCAGCACCACACTGGGGGGGGGGGGGCATGAGGCCAGCGTGAGACCTGCTCCCTCCCTGCGACGAGAGGAGCCAAGAGAGCGAGTCAGACACACCCCCAGTGTCCAAGCGGCCCTAACCTCTCCCCCCCAGTGCAGACGTTCGTTGGGTGCCCTGTGCTATCAGGGGCTGAGCTTGGGGACCCCCTCCCCCTCCCAGCTATGACAAACAAAAACATCCCCAAATATGGCCAAAGACCCCCTGGATTAGAAGCATGGTGTTAAAGGAAAGTCTTGTATCTGGACACACTCCTAGGCGGCCAGAACGGGCTGGGGCCAGACATGCGTGAGCGGAGGACGGGTCTCAGGGGGCTGCATGTGAAGGCAGCAGTGTGCCCGTCCACGGGCCAGTCCTGCTCTCTCAGGGAAGGAGGAGGTTCACAAGTCGCCCAAGAATATTCTAAGAAAAACTCACCGGGCCCCTGGCTCCTCTGGTTTTCCACTCCTTTCACAGGATCGAGGGCTTGAGTAGTGCTGAGTGGAAAACACAGAAAGCTGGGCGGCTGGGGTGCCAGAGGGGCAGTGCCGGGGCCTCCCGACTGTGCTGCCACTCACAGCCAAGAGACCGGGATTGTCGGGAAAGCCCAGGGCCGGGGGGACCTTCCAGAAAGGGGCGAGCCTCGCTGTTCCCACACCTCCCCAGTCGGGAGCCTCATTTCTAAAGCACCTGGAACGACTATGTTTCACTCTCCCCTCCTTGCCCTCCCACAAAGGGCCCCGCAAACCACAGAGGAGTCTGGAGAGGAAAACAGGCACACGGGACCGCCTGCTGCCCGCGGGCCCCAGCTGTCCCGCAGGCCCTGCCGTGGTCGAATGTACCGAACAGTGTCCTGCCCAGCCTCCAGTCACCCTCTAGACCCGCTCCCGTCCCAGCGAGACCCTGGCCATCTCAAGGAGCCTGAGAAGCCGCTGAGGGGAGACAGACCGCGGTCACCTGCTGTCAAGGAAGGGGAGGCAAAACCTCAGAGCTGTCAGCCGTAGGGAAACTGCCCCTCCGAACAGGTAAGGCCTCAGAACAGGTGAAACACAGAGTTGATCCTTGACGACAGAAGTGAGTGCCCTCTCGTCCACGGGGACCACTCCCATGATTAAAAGTGAGCTGCGGGGGGGTGGGGGGGAGCGGGAGGCGCGGGGCAGACCTGTCCGGGCTTCTCAGCATAAGCGACAGCCGCCCTCCCAGTCCCATTACTATTATCCCAGAAATGCGAGACCATGTCTTCCTATCCTCATCCCCACAAACATGGAAAGCGAGGCCTGCACCCTCCCTGCGTGCAGTGACACACCCGGTTCACCGGCCCCGCAGCCCCGGCCGGAGCCCCCGAGGGGGGCACCTAGCTGGCGAGAGGCCCCGGAGACATCGGACCCCTGGGCGCTGACCCCGGCCAGCACTGTCCGGCAGGAGGAAATCGTCTGGGATCGAACGGCTCCCCATTTGTGATTCCACATCAAGGCCAGGGTCTTCCATCGCTGTGGGGAGCCGAGAAGCCATGGGTGCTACACCCACCCGCAGACGCCCCTCGCGGCCCCCCACGGGGACTCAGCACGCGCTCCCACGCCCTGCGATACTGCCCAGGTTCGAGGCACACGGCGTTTCCCAAAGAGTTCCGAAATAAAACTTCATTTGGAAACGACGCCACCAGCGCCTTGAGGCTTTGGTGAGGGCGTCCCGGCCGGCGAGGCCGAGCTGCGGAAACCCGGGCGCCCGCTGAGCCCCTCCACTGAGGAGCAGCAAGCACGTCCTACTTCCAGAACATTCTCCCGCTCACAAAACCAGCAACTCCCGGACAGCCGTCCACAGGGAAGTGGACACGGGCTGGGGCCAGGGCAGGGCGCGTCCCTGAAGAAGGGGAGCCACCAACCCAAACTGGTCCAACCACAGGGCGTAACGACTGGCGAACAAAAGGAGGGCCTAGCTCCGGGGGCAGACGCTGCGCTGCCCTCCCGCGCCCTCCTGGCCACCCCTCTGCTCTCCCGACTCAGGTCTCTGCTGGTCCGGGGAGACAGGAAAGGTTCCCGGAAGGGATCCCTGGGAAACACTTCATGAAACAATAACAAATAGAAAATCAAGATACTGAGCAAAAATATAAGGACGAGTGGTTTTTTCTTTCCATGTGACCCTATTTCCAGTCAAGACATGCACGAACACATTCTTGGGCCCAAACGCTGAGAAACTCTTTCTCCAAATACTTGTCGCAAGCTGCGCAGAGCAGGAAGTGATGAGGAGAGAAAGGAATGCCACAGATCCCAGACGGACGGAGCCAGCTGGGGCTCAGGAAGCCAAGCGCGGTCTCCTGACCATCGCCTCCCCTGAGCGCTCGAAGGGCCGCCATCTGCAGCAGACCCCGCTCGAGGGAGAGGGGAAGTCGTCACCCCGGCTGAGGCCGTACCTCTTCCAGAGGTGTGCTCTGGCTGCCACTCGGGCTGCACGTGCGTCATGCCCGCGCACACGTCTGTGTGTGCTGTGTCCACGTGTGTGCACAAGCAAAACCAAGTTCCAACAAGAGGCAGCCTCGTGAGAAACCCAGATGGACGACTGCCTCCCCAAGTATGCCCTCCTCCTCAAGGGATGTAGGCGGGAGGCAAGCTCACGAACGGGCTCCTCTGGGAGTCTGACCAAGTCCTGGACACAGTGCGCTCGGTGCGAGGTATTTTCTGCGTGTTCATCATATACGCACAGTTTACTGCCCTTGAAACTCACCCCTGCAAAGTAATAAAATATCCCATTATTTGATCCTAAGTTAAAAACTATTCATGGGGGGCTCCTGAGTGGCTCAGTCATTATGCGTCTGTCTTCAGCTTGGGTCCTAATCTCAGGGTCCTGGGATCGAGCCCCATATCAGGCTCCCCGCTCAGTGGGGAGCCTGCTTCTCCCTCTGCCTGCTGCTCCCCCTGCTTTCTCTCTCTCTCTCTATAAATAAATCAATAAAATCTTCAAACAAGCAAACAAGCAACAACTATGCCTGGTGGTCAGCCCCAGGCCGAGCGGCGGGGCCTCGTGAGCTAGCCAGGTCAGCCCCGGGCGCTCTGCAGTTCCCCAGCCGGGGCCTCATCCCAAGGCCCTGGGAAAACCAGCCGGTCACAGCACGCACCCCTGACCTCAGCCAGGCCCCCAGGGTCTTCATACTGCTGGGATTTCCGGAACCAAGTCATCTTCCTGGACCTCTGTGTGACCCAGCCTTGGAAAGCCCCAGTTCAGCTGGGCCGAGAGAAGCAGTGCCCCGAGGCTGAGGGGCCTGGGGCTCATCCCCCCTCTGCAGCGTCCAAGCTTAGCGGCCCCACTCCACTCCCCCACCACCTGCCGCCAAGCCATGCCTTCCCGCCTGCCGGGCCCAGAGAGCTTTCCCTGCACCAGGTAAGGTTGCACCTGGGGACGGGAGGGGACAGTGGGGCCACACGACCAGGGGGAGACAGAAGCCAAGGGCGGGAGTCAGGGAGAAGCAAGGCCGCCCTGGTGGGCCCCTCCTTCGGCGGGGGGGTCAGCTGCTCCAGGCAGCTGGGAAGTGGGTCCGCAGGCTCCGAGCCCCTGGCTAGCCACACATTCATGCAAAGGGGTCACTCTGCCAGTGAGTCCCTTCAGGGCTCATCTAAAGGCTCCCTGAGGAGGAGGAAGCCACGGGTGGGAAGGCAGCCCTCTCCCGTCTGAGGAAGTAGTTTGGTAACACGCCCACGAAGGCCGTTCCACCGCAACCACAAAAGCGCCGGGTCTGGACGCGGCGAGTCCATCAGAGGCCAACTGGGCAGCCACAGGCTCTCTTGTTCGTGGACCTACAGGAAAATCACCAGCTTCTCTGAGCCTCAGAGGTGGGAGCCACTTAGAATAACCGTCCTGCGCATGTGCGGCGCCGTTAGAAGATGGGACAGTGTGTCCCCTCCCCAAGCAGGGGCTGATGTGCTGCTGTGAAAAATGGACAAAATCAAAAAACCCTTCTGCTCTCGTGCCTCCCAGAAGTGGATTCAGGACTGAAAACAGAAACCACAGAAGCTAAAAAAGGAAAACGAATCTTTCTCCTCCAAAGAAAGGAAACACACAACAAAGCCACAGAGGTCTGGAGGTACACGTAACAGTCCTCACGCCTGTGCGGCTCTTAGAACAAACACGAGAAAGAGGAGTCAGCCGTGACTCAGTGCCCGGGACAGCTGGCCCCCGCGGGCAGCACATCTAGCTGCGGCCATGTTATAAACCACGGAGTCCAAAAACAAAGCTCCAGAAAGAAAGACAAGATAATTAGCACTCTTAACTCTGTTAAATGTCCCGAAGAATCCGGAAGCCAGAGCTCCATCCCAGGAGCCTGCCAGCCCTGGAGACCGAGAAAGGGGGAAGATGGTTCTCAGGAAAAGCCTGCTGACCGGCAGAGGACGCGGGGGGGGGGGGGGGACGCTGGCCACGGGTCTCCAGGCTGAGTCACCCCTGAGTCTAGAAAGATCTGGCCATTTTGTCTACCTTTGGGTTTTATGCCACTGGCAACTGGGGGCTAACACAGAATAAGGCTTCACGTTTTGGAAATTACTCAGATAACAGGAACAGAAACAAGGCAAAGAGGAAAAAACAGGCACGAGAGTCGTTCCTCAACAGAATAAGGCGTGAAGGGTCCTGTTCTGTGTCTGGAAAAAGTTCTGTTTTCCGTGTGACTTGAGCTCCGCCGCCAGCCTCCGTCAGGGGGGCGTGCCGCCCCTCACCATGCGCTTCCGCTGAGACACACCACGCGTGGCCCGTGCGTGAGACGCAGAATTCCCCAGCTGCATCAGGGCGCAGCGGTCCCCCACAGAGGGGCTGAAGCTTACTGGAAAACTGAGACCAGGGGCCCCTTGGTGTTTCTGTCAGCTAAGCCTCTGACTCTTGATTTCGGCTCAGGTCCTGATCTCTGAGTCGTGAGATGAAACCCTGGGTCAGGCTCCTCCCTGGGCAGGGGGCCTGGTGCTCCCCCACCCCCTCACTCCGCCTCCCAGCCCATAAGCAACGGCGCGCGTACTCATGCACTCCCTCTCTCTCTCTAAAATAAAAGAAAACTGAAATCAGCAATGCTGAAATTCAGAAGGGACCGAGCTACCGCCCCAGGGAGCCCAGCCTGTGCAGAAACATCCTCTCCAAACAAGGGATCACTGTCTTCGATCCCAGTCAGCTTGATGACCCACCACTTGCAGCAAAGGCAAAGCATACACTCCAACCAAAGCTTTCCAGGCGCTGAGCCCTGGGTGGCCCCTAAGGGTGACCTAACAAACCTCGTGTGCGCCCGCGGAGCAGGCTGGGCCGCCAAGGATCACGGACACTCATCTCCTGATTTCTAAGGATGATCATGGGACCCGCACTTATACCGAAGTTTGAATATGTTGACTGTTAATTCTGCACGCTGTCTCACACTTAAAGACAAAAAAGTACTGAGCCATCTGTTGTAGATGATGTCGCTTTAAATTCCCTTTCATCCGTGTCAGTTTCTCCGCACCGGAGCTGGCCAGAGGGTCACCCGCAAGCCAGCCACTGCCCTGGGCTCCCGCGCCCTCCCTTTGCTCCAGCGTCAGCTTCTGGACCCCAACGGCGGCCCCACGCCCAACTCTCCCGCACCGGCCAGCAATCTAGGGAAATACGGCACCTTTCCGGGCCTCTCCTCTCCATTTTTAAAGTTGTGGATTTTAAACTCTTCCTATGCCCACGTATGTACAGAATTCCAGATGTGTGCGCGACAGCAATATCCCTGAGTTTCTGCAACAGATCTTTTCTCTGTCGCTGGCTTTCCTCTTCCACACTCCGCAGCACGGCAGTGCGGCTCACGGGCCTGCGTGGGCCTCTGCGCGGGTGTGTCCACGTCTCGTTCTTTACGGGGGGTCTCAGGTAGGCCTTCTTGTGTTCTGTTTTTCTTTCTAGGCGTACCCCTTGGAACTTCCCGCGTGTCACCCAGCCCAGCCGGGCCCCCGCTCGTCCCTCTGGAAGCTGCAAGCCCCACACTGGGGAAGCCCCAGGCTTCAATCACCCTTTCAGCCGGCTTGGTGTCCACTTTTCACTAGTGTTCATTTACGAGCAGACTGTGCTAGGTCAGCCCTACACATGACCAGCAGCGGCTTCAAGCGCATCAGCGCGTCACGGTGGATGCCCCTCCTTCCCTGTGCCGACGGGGACCCGCTGCACCACCAGACAGTCAGGTGGGCCTCCCGCGCCAGCGTCGTCATCCCCTCTGTTGGCAAGCCTCAGACCTCCCAGGAGCGACCACCACCGCAAGACAGGGCGGCAAGTCCCAGCAAGGCTCACCCTGAGGACGCAGGACCAGCCCCAGGCGGCGCTGGCCACCGTGCTGTCCCCCCGGGGGCCTCCGTGCAGATCTATACCACACGCCGGCTCCCCACTTCTGAGAAACGCATGGCAGCTTCGGGCCACTTTCTCCCAGCGCCACTCCCGACAGCACCCACGTGCAGACGCACACGTGAAGTCCAGCTCTCTCTCCCCTGGGGCATCCAGCTAGAGCGGGAACTCCACTTTGTCCCACAACTAATAGAACAGCCAGACTGGCCCCGTAGCAGCTCCTGGCGCCCCGGGGGGAGCGGCACGCCAAGGGCCTTGTTCACACAGGCTCATTAAAAAAGGCCTTACTGTCCACTTTGAAAAGAAACTAACACAGAGGGGCTTCAGAAGATTTGTCTCAAGTTGTAGACTTAGTGAGAAACACAGTCGTGGGCCCGGGACCCCAGGTGCTGTCAGCTTCGCCGGCTCCCGGGGGCTCTGGTCCCTCCTGCAGCCAGGGGTGCTCTGCTTGGTTCTCTGATGGCCGATGGCCGGAGCCCACCTCCAGGGTCACGAGGAAGAGGGGGCTGCCTCACTTTCAAGAGCAACCTGCACATCTCCGTTCGCAGGCGCTCACAGGCGCACCCTCTGTCTGTTTGCAGCAAAGGCACCCATCTCCTCTCGAAACAGGATGAACACACGACCTTTCAGGCTCTGATCGCCCGAAGCCTCCGGGAGGGTGAGAGTTTACACGCTCATGCCTCATTAGTTTCAGAGAAGCAGACCTAAAGGTTCCTGCCCCACCCAGCAATGCTCCAGCTAGAGGAATCCATGCTCTGCCCACCTGCCTGATGCCAGTGAACCTGCTTAACAAGTCATCTCAGGGTCTCTGTCTCCTGTTCTAGGCCCCATCTCCACAGTCCCCTGCCTCCCCAGCGTCCGCCCCGGAGCCCCTAGTCATGACTGCAAGTCTCAGGACCGCAAGGGCAGTGCCCCTGGCTCTCCACCCCCAAGAGACAGTGGTCCTGTTCCCTCCTGGCCCCAGAAACCACCACTTCTGTCTTTCCCAGCCCTTCACTGTACCCCCACCACGCAAATTCAGGATCACACAGAGAGACTGACGTGATAAGTGGTGAGAGCGAGAACATCAGCACCAGCCTGAACCCCAGCTCCGTTCTTACAGGCCAGTGGATTTGGGCAGGTAAATTGAGGTATATGGGCCTCCCCTCCTCAACTTCAATGTCACGGACTTGTGAGAACACGAACTGAAAGGACATAATGCCCCCAAACCAGATCCTGAAGGTCTGCAACTCTCTCTGTGCCACACACAGGCAGGGTAAAGCCACCCCTTCCCAGGGGAAACCTGGAGACACAAACTAACATCACCCTGGCCCCTGAGCCGGGCTGCTCCCCAGGCATAGCCCAGATCTGCACACTAGCCCTCAGGGGTTAAAAATAGCACAGGCAGCTAGCTGAGCTCGGTTAATAGAATATCCAGGTTAATTTTAGCATCAGAGCGCTCAGGAGAACGTAGAACCCCGACGCCGAGAGCCGAGTGTGGCCTGCCCTCCCTTTCACTGTCAGACACACACACAGTAGAAAAGCCAACGTCACGGATAGCACTCCCTTATATTCATGGACTGTTTTCTCTAATTGGGAAAGCAGCGTCTTCTCAGCCCCGTGAAGACACTGCTACCAACAACAAGTACTTTGCAAGCCGGCCAGCACCTCATCTGGCCCCTGCAGGACCCCGTGACCAGCACACTACTGCTTCCCACGGAGGCGACGTGGTGAAAGATCCCGCTTTCAACAGAGCCCCTGTGCTCTGGGCCTCCTTCACCGCAACCCTCCAAAGCAGCCATCCGGCCCAGGGAGGTGCAGGCCAGAGACCCCCAGCCGGCATTTCCTACTCTCACCTCCCTTGGTTCCCTGCCCAAGGGACCTCCTGCTTCTGGGGGGATTGTGTTCGTGAGCAGTGGGAGCGAGGGCACAAGGCTGGGGCACGCCTGCCTGGGCCCTCAGCCGGGCCATGTTGTGCTAAGCGGAAGAAGCGGCCCGTTCGGATGTGCCGTCGACCTTCCTGGTGGACGAGCTGTCGTCGTACAGGGCAGGAATGTCGAGAGCATGCTCTGAGCCCAGCGGAGCACGAGAGAATCCAAGGAGGCGCGGAAGGGAGGAACAGGGAAGAGAAGAAAGCCTGTGGCAAGGGACCTGGGGGAGTGGTCAGCAAGTGGCCTCACGGGACACATACGCACCGACACACCAAGCAGATCGAACCGGGCCTGCAGGCCTGGAGCTGAAAACCATCAACAGAGCAAGAGGGCTTTTCTCACTCTCGAGTTCAAGGCTAGGACTTTTTTATTATTTTATTTATTTTATTTATTTTATTTATTTTATTTATTTTATTTATTTTATTTTATTTTATTTTATTTTATTTTATTTTATTTTATTTTATTTTATTTTATTTTTAGCTTGAAAGAGAAACCTTTGTATGTTGCTCTTAATGGAACACATTTATCAAGATAAGATGATACTTTAAAAACCAGAGGTAACTTACAGGAAAGGAACATCCCGGGGAAGTAAAGCTACAGTGTGTCGCCTGGAGGAGGCTGCGACTGAAACATCGCAGAGGTGCTCTTGCTGCGGGGACAGGACGCCTGAGCCCAGCCCGCCAGCTGCGAGAAGCACACTTCCTCAAAGTCACCGCCTCGGAGGCGGTGCGCGGGGCCTGCACCACAAGGACGTCCCTACAGAAACGGCCACAACTGTTACGGGTGGCAGACCATGGTTCAGAGTTTTAAGTGTGCAGAAGCGCCACCCAAGACACACGCAAGATTTCAGCAGGGAAAGCAAGAGGTTCTTCAAGACAAGGACTCAAAACAGTTAAAATAAAAATGCCTCACTCTGATTTGGCTTTTGCAAAAGTTGAAAGGGCAAGGGAAAGGGGAAGAGGAAAACAGAAGAGATTCTTCCCATGGTCCCCAGCCTTAGCCCGTCAATGAGACAAGTACCACCCACAATCCAAAACTATTTAGGAACTAAAAACCAAGGCCCTGACCCCTAAAAAACTCTTCATCCCCCACCAAATGTCCTGCCTTGTTTCTTAGCAGCGGGAGTAGTGATATTGCTTACTGGGAGAGTGTTTCTCCCCTCTTCCGATGGCGAGGGGGTGGGCGTTAATGCTCTGGGAGCGACACCACCCCGTAAGCCCCGTGGCACACAGCAGCCACTGCCTGCATTTCGCAAACGGAAAAATCAGGCTATGGAAGGGGAGGCCACTTGCTGTGGGTCAGCCAGCCAGCCAAGAGCACACGGGCATGTGGCCAGCTAGCCTAGAGACAAGGTTCAGAGATGAATGGACGGCCTGGCCAGTGTGTCCCCGAACAAGGAGAGGCGAGTGTGCACGTGACCGTGCGTGTGTATTACTCATGCGTGCCTGCCCCTCTTCCAAATTAACTGTGGTGTTTCTCGTCCCCTGTGCCTTTAAGACCAGGGTGTTCAGGCAAGTCAGAGCCAACACTGGCCGCAACAGACAACTTAGGAAAGAGACGGAGAGCTCAGCACACCACCCTCCCCGCTCAGAACTCTCCTCATCTCATTCTATCAGCAGGCTGTCCCTCAAGTGAAATGAGACTGAGCCCCAGCCAGCACCCCCCCCCCCCGCTATAGAGGGGGCGCAGGGTCTCCCCCCTGTGGACGACAAGCGCTTCCTGGAGGCAGAACAACACCCAGGGAGTTGGACGCTGGCGCTGTCCTCACTGCTACAGCCCCCAGACATGGGGAAAGGCCCCAAGGGCTCCAACAGGAACCACTGCTCTGTGGGGCTGGAGATGTTAGTCACCGCACTACTCCAAAGCTGAGCTGGGTGTTTCTCTCTCTGGTTTAAAATGGAACACAAACACAGAAACCCTAACCACACACTGTCTTCAAACCCTCTTCCTTCCACACCAGGCCCCTCCCTGTTGGGATCCAGAACCCACCCATGGACGGGGCTAGTGGGGCTCTCTCCTGCATCTCCAGGGGTCTCCTCACTCCCCTGCTTCATGCACTGTGTCATTCTGGAAGGAAATCAACCCTCTCTGCTCAACCTACCACTATTCCAGAACACTCCTGGAGTCCGGTATAAGACTGGCTGTACCGGGCCTGAACCACAAGGTCCTCAGACCCCTCCTGCCTGCGGCACCCGGAACGCCTGGCGCGCTCCTCCACCACCAGACCTCCACCCCAACGTCCCCCTCCTGCTCCCTTAATTAAGGAAGCATCTGGGACCCTCTGGGGGCGATGTCCATCACACACGGAGGTGCTGAGTGAGGGCTCTTGGCTGAGAGACCCTGGCTGAGGCAGTCTCCCTGCCCCCACTGCAGCAGCAGGCAATGCTGACCTCCCAGCAGGAAAGTGACAGCGGATTTCAACCAAGTAAACAAGAGAAGTCGTCCGCAGGCAGACTCCTCAAGCCCGAAGCACTGCTACATGCAATCCACAATGCTTCTCCACCAAGTATCAACAGTGTCTCAGCGATGATCCATAAACCAAAATAAGGCAGACAGGAAGCAGCTCGCCGCTTTGGGGTAGCTGGAATTCCTCAGGCAGCATCAAATGTCATCAACAACTGACACAATCACTGGGTGCCTGGCTCGGTTCCCAGCAGCCCCTTTTCACATGGGAATAGAAGGGAATGTGGACGCAAGAAGGACCCTGAGGACAAGCAACCCTGTGGGTCCTCAGAAGCCCTCTGCACCGAGAGCCGCTCTCTTGCCTCGCGCATTTATGCCATCAGTGTGAACAGTCTCCAGGCAAGGATCTTGTTTTTAGGAGGAAAAGCTTGCACATCACCCTCCCGAGACAAAACACCACTGGGAAAAAGCAAATCTCTCCAGATAGCCCCAGGAAGTCCAGCCCACTCCAGAATCTATTTCATTTCCGTCCCCCAGCTCTTGGACCCAGCGAAAAAGGCAGAATCGTCCCCGGCGCCGCAGCCTGAATGGCATGCGCTTGTGGCCCAGGGCTGCTCCGGCAGGGTCTCAATGGAAGCGGGGGCTGGGGGCGGCTCACGGTCCCCCAGCCCCAGCGAGCCCCGAGCCGGGCGCACCGCACACATCCACACTGGGACGTGCACGCGCACACACACACGCGCACACACGGGCACACGCACACACACACGCACACACCGGCGCACAGGGTCGCGCGCACCCGCACCAGCCCGCAGCCAGACCCGGGCCCACGCCCCTGGGGGAGCCGGTGGAAGGAAGTTTCAGGCCGCAGCCGCGGAGGGGAGATGCGGCACCGGAGTCGGCGGAGCAGCCCGCGGAAACGCACGCACTCCCGGCGGGGACCGGACCGCAGCGCACAGGCCCGCACCCCCCGGCCCGCAGCCCGGCCCGTCCTCGCGGGGAGGGCACGCACGGCACCCACCGATCTTGATCTTCACGCTCTGGAAGACGCGGAGCCCCTCGTCCTCCACCGCCATGCTGCGCCGCCCGCCCGGGAGCCCGCGGGCCTCGCCCGAACCCGCGCGCCGAGCCCCGCGGAGCTGCCGGAGCCCGAGCCGCCGCGCAGCCCCAGTGCTCTGCGCCAGACCCCGCGCGCGCCGCCACCGCCGCCCCGCTCCGCCCCCGCCGCCCCGCCCCCGAGCCTGCCCCGCTCCCCATTGGTCGCGGCCGCAGAGAGGCGGGGCACTGGGGCTCCGCCCACAGCGCCACCGCAACTACCCATTGGCTGAGGTCTAGGAGGCGGGAGCGAGACGGCCTCGCCCGCAAAACTGCTCCAGCTCCGCCTCGGCCGAGGCTCGGAGAGGGGCGGAGTCTGTGTCAAGGGGGCTCGGCTGGACCCCGCGGCGGGGGATCGCGGAATGGGGAAGAACCCCGCGGGAGGCGAGAGGAGCGGGGAACCGGGAGGGGGATGGGGGGAACTGGGTAGAGGGGACGGGGGATGGGAGGGACCGGCGGGGGAAGTCCGGGGGGGCGCGGATG
>PITA01032501.1:0-13878 GCA_004023965.1 Spilogale gracilis
CTCTTCATGTCTCTTGCCCATTTTTTGATGTGTTCATCTTCTTTTTGGGTGTTGAGTTTGAGTAGTTCTTTATAGATCTTGGATACCAGCCCTTTGTCTGTAGTGTCATTTGCAAGTATCTTCTCCCATTCTGTGGGTTGCCTCTTTGTTTTGTTGATTGTTTCCTTTGCTGTACAGAAGCTTTTTATTTTGATGAAGTGCCTTGGGTCATCTTTTAAAGGCATTAACTGTCACAGGATAATTACACATTTATTGTCATTCGACCCACATGCATTTTAAGAGCTTGATGATTTGTTTTTTGGTGCTGATTAGCACCAAAGGACTAATGGTGGCTAGCCATTTCCCACAAGCATTTGGACACACAGATGCCCAGGGTCATTGTTCCACAACATTCTTGAAGAAGAGAAGACAATGCAGTCCAAAAAGTGCATAACCACAAAAAAACTCATGAGTCACAGAATGGTCTTGGTGGCCTTTTTTTTCTGAGGTTGCTTTTGGAGAAAGACTGTGCTGTGAAGATGTTGGGTCTGCCTCATCAAATAATCACAGCATACCCACTCGACAGGGTCATGAGCCCCATCAGGGAGCCCACTTGGAATGTCAAAAATACGTGCCTAAGGAAGTGACTCACGGAACACAGTGAGCAGGATTCAGTGACAAATAGAAGATGGGCTGAGGTCACATTGAGGGTGGCAATAGTGGACATTAAGAAATGACCACTAATGACCATGTTAAAGACTCATAGGAAGAGAATGCAATATATGTTTTGATGTGACAATTTATGTTTGAACTTTGCCAGGTAGGAACCTGTGGGACTCAGGATGAAGGCCTCGGTGACACTCAGTAGGC
This sequence comes from Spilogale gracilis, assembly GCA_004023965.1. Taxonomy (NCBI): domain Eukaryota; kingdom Metazoa; phylum Chordata; class Mammalia; order Carnivora; family Mephitidae; genus Spilogale; species Spilogale gracilis. The sequence goes on from PITA01032501.1 coordinate 850, forward strand.
AGGTGGTACAAAAAATGGGCCCTTCATTAGTCTGTACAAATGGATAACTGATTTACATGTTATGTCATTCCGGATTTTTGGGGACCCAAAGATGTCTGTATCCATGAACCCCATGGTTAACATGACTATATGGATTAGGGCGAAATGACCAATGATCAGGTCATTTGGCTTAGGTCTATGCTCAAGAAACAGGGTGTTGACGTGGAAGATGAGGTTGGTGTTGGCTTTGATCCCAATTCCAACCTCAGAGAAATAGGCATTCCTCATGTCAATAAAACTGGGACATTTGTTATTTTTATTCATCTTTATGGTGGAAAATAGGCATGTAGTAAATGCCTGAGGAGTTGCTCAAGAAAAAACTTCCTTATCACAAATAAGAACAACATCATCAATTCAACCAGAATTATTCTGGCCTCACAATAGTTGGAGTAATCCCAGTGCACTGCTTCCTACACTTTAGTGCACAAGACCACTCAACCATCCTCCTGAAAACCATCCCCCGTATTTCCCTACTTTTGCCACTTCCCAGTCTTCACTGGATTGTCTACTCCATTGCTGGGCTCACCTAGTACCTGAGTTTTCCCCTATAGTAAAAGTTGCCAGTTTGCCTTTGTACCTACAGAAACTGATAGAAACATTGGGTATATAGTAAGAGCTCTATAACTTTTGTAGAATTACAGTGAGGGGAATTGCCTAAATGTGGAAATCGGGCCCTCCCAAGCAAAAGGAGTGAATGAGATAACCATGCACACCATTGTATAAGTTCACTACTGTCTTTATTCTGATTCTGATTATTTCCAGACCAAATAGTTTCCATATATAAAGACTAAAGGTTGATAAGTATGGGCCTAACGTCAGGCAACTTAAATTTAAATGTATGCTGTGACATTGGTACAAGTGTGACTCTGAGCAGCCACTTTAACACATCTGAGCTTTGGTTATCTTGCATGTAAAACAAGGATATCTATAGTACCTATATCCTAAAGATGTTCTGAGAATAAACAGATTAAGTCAATATACCGAACATGGATGAGTGCCTGATACATAGGGATTGCCATAGAAATGTCAGCTATTATTTTTATTATTATTTAGCTCCTGACTTAGGAGAATTGATGCAATTCTCTAATAATTCCCTAGCTCTCTCCCTGCGTAGAGAGAGAGGAGAAACAATTACCAAAGTAGTAGATCATTTTGGCAAACTGTGTTCATAGGGCACTGATGGAATTTTACTCTTTTCTCAGAATCTCCCATGACAATTTCACATCCTATGTATTTTTCATTAAGATGCCAGCGGTGGGAGGGGGACACTTTTAAGTGAGCAGAATCAAGTTATCAATCATTTGAAGGAACACATCCCCAAATTTCTTTTCTCTCTATTCTTTGGCACATGGTAGCCGGATAGTAAACATAACAGCAATTTAAATAGATCCCAGGCTATTTTCTTGAAAGGTTTTAACCAGAAGACTGGTGTCCACCCCACCCTGAAAGCTGTTTCTCCATAGAAGTTCAGACATGCAAGTTTCTTTCAAGTAATCATTGACATATCATGAGGACCAAATGTAAAATTTATACTGGAGGGCTAGGTGATGGGCCTACTCAAGGAATATTTTCCTGTGCAAAGCAAGTATTTACTTGAATTCAAGCCTTAGAAATATGAAATACAGAACATTGTAAAATGGGTCCAGACACATATTTTCATACATTTGTCATCTATAAATCAAGACTCAAATATTCACAGGTACTTGAGAAGTGCTTCTATTATGTTTAGTTGCTATCAACATAAGATAGCATTTAAGAAGTCACATCCATGGTGGGCACTTCTTCTAAAGCCTTTGGGAATTTTTGATTTTATAAAACAAAAATTCCTTAATAGCATTAGAAAAAGTTTCTCTTTTTTATTCTCTCTCCTCCACATTCGTCTATTTATTTTTTTAATTCAATTAATTAACATATAGTGTATTACTAGTTTCAGAGGTAGAGTTTAATGATTTGCCAGTTGCATATAATGCCTACTGCTCTGGGCACCTGCGTGGCTAATTCGTTAAGCATCTGCCTTCAGCTCAGGTCATGATCCTGGAGTCCAAGGATCAAGCCCCGCATAGGGCTCCCTTCTCGGTGGAAGGCCTGCTTCTACCTCTCTCACTCTCCCTGCTTGTGTTCCCTCTCTCAGTGTGTTTTTCTCTGTCAAATAAATAAGTAAAATCTTAAAAGAAAAAAATAACACCCACTGCTCATTACATCACATACCCTCCTTAATACCCATCACCCAGTTACCCCAACACCTTACCACCTCCCCTCCAACAACCCTTGGTTTGTTTCCTATAGTCAAGAGTCTCTTATGGTTTGTCTCCCTCTCTGATTTTGTCTTCTTTTATATTTTCCCCTTCTCCTATGATCCTCTGTTTTGTTTATTTAATTCCACATATGAGTGAAATAATATAATTGTTTTTCTCTGACAGACTTATTTCACTTTGTGTAATACCATCTAGTTCCATACATGTCATTGCAGATGGTAAGCTTTCATTTTTTATGATGGAAGAGTAAAATTCCATCAGTGCCCTATGAACACAGTTTGCCAAAATGATCTACTACTTTGGTAATTGTTTCTCCTCTCTCTCTATGCAGGGAGAGAGCTAGGGAATTATTAGAGAATTGCATCAATTCTCCTAAATCAGGAGCTAAATAATAATAAAAATAATAGCTAACATTTCTATGGCAATCCCTATGTATCAGGCACTCACAAAAACACTAGAAATTCTTGTTTTTCTATAAGATAAATTCCGTAGAAAAGACAAGAAAAGTTAATCTCCTTTTGCCTACTATCAATTAAGTGACATAATTTGATGCATTCATGAGCATCCGTTTTATTTCCTTTTTGAAGCATAGGAGAGACAACAGAAAATATTACTTTAATCACCCAGCTGTCTCCAAACATGGTGGATCACACAAAACTCCATTGACAAATCCCTTAAGTAATACTCCAGTGTGTGTGTGTGTGTGTGTGTGTATACACCAATCTTTCTCCAAAGTTTGAACAAGATAGTGAGTCAGTTTTCTCTAATCACACCATTAGCAAACTAGAGTTTATTCCTGTGATATGCCCAGAAGAAATAACAGAAAAATATTAATCTAATTTTCTAGCTGTCTCTGAGTTTCCCAGGTCATGATGATATCATTAAGCACACAGGCCTAAGTGGCTTTTATGTACTTATGAAATACATATATTTCCAATAAATTATTTCCTGTAAGTATTGAAATAGATGCTGATAACATTTAAAAGAATAACCCAAGTTAGATCTATAATATTTAAAGGATAACATTTTAAAAGGATGGTATTAATTACAATGAAAAATTGTTCAGTTCTCATGTGTAATTTCTGTGAATATAAGATTTGCTTTAATTTAGTTTGAAAATTTACAAATAGTTGAAGAGTTTTATTAAATATGTAACATTGTAAAAGTAAAAATATGAAAATAGTTTAAAAAGAGTTTTATAGTATGTAACATTGTAAAAGTCAAGCAGCATGTTTCAATCATCTGTGCTAGGGCATAGAACTCCCAATTTTCAGTGTTACTAAGGGGAGTGCAGTATGGCAAATAGAAATGATTAATGAAAGGCAGGAAGAGCATGTAGTTGCCATGAACTTGCACTAGTATTCAGGAAACCATGTTTTAGATGGTCATTGTTTTAGAACTACTGGATCCTGCAGTTAATCTCTTTCTCTGAGTCTACCTCCCAGGAGGCCAACTTGTAATAAAGGGGGTCTAAAGACAAACTCCTGGTTTTCATTCCTACACATGAATCAGCCTGATCCCTTATGTGTAGTTGTACCTATTAGAATTTTCTTATTCTGAAACACAATGATCTCCCAATAACCTATGGTCTTAGAGTCTGCTCATTGAAACCAAACAGAGAAAATATATCCCCTCTTCTTATAACTTCTTATATTAGCAGAGAATAAATTTCATGTACCTATGAAGACCTTTTTTTTACCATGAAAAAGAGCTCAGTTTTCCCCACTGTTCCATATAAGATGCGGTTTCCAGATTTGTCTTCATTCTTGTTGACCTCTCCAATTTACCCATCTCTTTTCCTTTAGTACATGGTACATTGAAAGAGATCCTTTTCTTATGGGTAAAGGACATGATTAAAAAAAAAAAGAAAAATGAGAAAAAAACACTAGAAATTCTTGTTTTTCTATAAGATAAATTCCGTAGAAAACACAAGAAAAGTTAATCTCCTTTTGCCTACTATCAATTAAGTGACATAATTTGATGCATTCATGAGCATCCGTTTTATTTCCTTTTTGAAGCATAGGAGAGACAACAGGAAATATTACTTTAATCACCCAGCTGTCTCCAAACATGGTGGATCACACAAAACTCCATTGACAAAGCACACACTGCACATATATACATTTTGTATTTGTTTGTTAACATTATAAGGATATATAGCCATTTCTGTGCTACTATATTATTTTTATTATAATAATTATATTATATTTTTATTATAATAATTATAATAATTATAAAGCATTCTAATAGGTATTCTAATAGGCACTCTAATAGGTAATATTTCATAAAACAAACTAAAAAAAATTCCATTAGTGTGTCCTCCCATAGCCATGATTCATTTCCTGAATGCACATCACTGTTTAGATCAGGGTGCCAGGAAATAATCTTTTCTCCATTAGCAAAATGATTTAGGAGAACTTCCTCAAATACGGCTCTTAGGAAGAGTTGACTTATCTATGTACCAGGCACCAAAAAAATCTCATTTTACATAGTGGAGAAGACTAGCTGCCCTCAGAGATACTTGAAATGACATAATACCACAGAGAAAATAAAACAGAAGAAAATTCTGAAATAGGCCACATCTGGAGAAGTCATTTTGCAAAAGATGAGGGAAAAGCTATTAACAGATTGGGGGAAACAAAATAAAACAAAACCCAAATGAGTAAGAATATCTGAGCATCCAGGGGTACCTGGGTGTCTCAGTTAGTTAAGCATCTGACTCTTGGTTTTGGCCCAGGTCATAATCTCAGGGTCATGAGATTGAACCCTGTGTTGGGCTCTGTGCTCAGTGGGGAGTCTGCTTCAGATTCTCTTCCTCTGTCCCTCCCTCCACTCACTCTCTCTCTCTCTCTCTCTCATAAATAAATAAAATCTTAAAAAAAAGAAAAGGAATCTGAGTATTCATTTTGAAAAGTTACACCAAAAGCTCTTAGAGGTGATAGTGAAGCTAAGGCAGTTAAGGCTCTGTAATACCCTGATCAATAAAGCAATCACTGTAGAAATTCTGCATTGATCCAAATCATGGGTAATCATATGATAATATCATCAAGTCAGTCAGCAATTAGTGAAGAATGGTAAGGTCCTTTCACAGGATCTAGTGGTCACGAAGGAAGTGGAGGGTATAATGAAAGGAAGAATCCCCTTGCCAGACCGCAGTACAAGTTTGTGCGCTCTTGATCTTTTGGGTGGAGCAGATTACAAGGTGAGAGGAAAGAAGGAAGTGCACACACACTTTTTCATGTGTACTGTGAAAAGAATAATGTACATCTACAGTGGAAATGATGTATAAGTAATATGATTAATGTCAGCACTTAAAAATATGCCTTAGATTTATAAAAGGGCATACTTTGGTTTGTCATCATTATATATGTCAAATTCCACCATCATTGTCATCTATAAACAAAATTAAACATACAAAAGGTATTTATAAGGCACAACTGATCATACACTGCATTTGGGACTATGAGTATTGCTATGGTAATTGCTTTTGCTGTATCCCATAGATTTGGGTCTGTTGTATTTCTTTTTTCATTTGTCTTTATTTTTTATTTCTCATTTGATTTCTTTTATGACATAATCGTTGTTTAGTAACATGCTATCTAATCTTCACATATTTATAGTTTTTTAAATTTTCTTATGATTGATTTCTAGTTTCATACCATTGTGATCAGAAAAGATGCTTGCTAGGATTTTAGTCTTTTTGAATTTATTGAGACTTGTTTTCTAGCCTAACGTGATCTGCCCTGTAGAATGTTCCATGTGCACTTGAGAAGTATTCTTTTTTTTTAAAGATTTTATTTATTTGACAGAGAGAAACACAGCCAGAGAGGGAACACAAGCAGGGGGAGTGACAGAGGGAGAAGCAGGCTTCCCGCCGAGCAGGGAGCCTGATGTGGGACTCGATCCTGGGTCTCCGGGATCATGACCTGAGCCGAAGGCAGTCGCTTAACCAACTGAGCCACCCAGATGCCCCAACACTTGAGAAGTATTCTGCTGCTTTAGGTGGAATGTGCTGTATCTCTACATTAAGTCCATCTGGTCTAATGTGTCATTTAAGATCAGTGTTTCTGTACTGATTTTCTGTCTGGATGATCTAGCCATTGTAATGGAATATTAAGGTTCCCTGCTATTATTGTGTTGTCCATTTCTTCCTTTAGGTCTGCTAATATTTGCTTTCTATACTTATAAATACTTATAAATTATATATACTTATACACTTTTATACTGTATGATTATATAGTATACTATAAGATTTATCATATGTACTTATACTTTATTTTTTGATGGATTGACCACTTTATCATTAGGTAATACCCTTCTTTGTTTTTTATTACACTCTTTGTTTCAAAGGCTGTTTTGCCTCATGTGTATAGCTACACCAGCCTTATTTTCATTTCTATTTGCATGGAGTATCTTTTTTCGTTCCTTCACTTTCAGTTGGTGTGTGTCCTTACTTCTGAAGTGAGTCTCTTGTAGGCATATATACATATGTCTTGTTTTCTTATCCATTTAGCCACTCTCTGTCTTTTAATTGCAGAATTTAATCCATTTACATGTAAAGTAATTATTGATGGGTATTTATTTATTGCCATTTTGTTGCTTTCTGGCTGTTTCTGTAGTTCTTCTCTAGTCTCCTCTTTCTCTTCCCTCATGGTTTGATGACTTTCTTTAATGTTACATTTAGATTCTTTTCTCATTTTCTTTTGTATATTTACTGTAATTTTTTGTTTGTAGTTACTGTGAGGTTCACATATATCATCCTGTATATATGACAATATATTTTAAGTTGATAGCAACTTAAGTTTGAACACATTCCAACACATTTCTTGTAAGGCTAGTTTAGTAGTGAAGCTCTTTTAGCTTTTTCTTGTCTGGAAAACCCTTTATCTCTCTTTATATACTGAATGGTAACCTTGCCAGGTAGAATATTCTTGGTTGGAGGTTTTTTTTTTCCCCTTTCAGCATAAGCTATGCCACTGTCTGCTGGCCTGGAAAGTTTCTGCTGAAAATCAGCTGATCACCTTGTGGGTTTTCCCTTGCGTGTAACAATTTGGTGTTTTCTTCCTGCTTTTAAAACTCCCTCTTTAACTTCTGACATTTTAATTATAATTAAATTAAGTTAATGTCTTGGCTTGGCTTTTTGGGATGCTCTGCGCTGACTTGGATGTCTATTTCTTACTTGGAATGCTCTGGGCTGACTTGGATATCTGTTTCCTTCTCTAGATTAGGGAAGTTTCAGCCATTATTTCTTCAAGTAAGTTTTCTGCCTCTTCCTATCTCTTTTTTCTTTCTGGGACTTTTACAATGTGAATGTTATTCTGCTTGATATTGTTCCAGAGGTCCCTCAAGTTATCTTCAATTTTTAAATTTCTTTTTATTTGTTTGTTTGTATACTGCTCTTTTGTCGTGAGTTCCATTGCTTTACTTTCCAGCTCACTAATCCATTCTTCTGTTTAATCCAGTTTGCTGTTGAACCCCTCAGTTATTGTATCTTCTGTTTGATACTTCCTTATATTTTCCATCTCTTGTTGAAGTTTTCACTGTGTTCATCCATTCTTCTCCCAAGTTAGGTGAGCATCTTTAAGATGACTTTAAATTTGTTATCAGGTAGACCTCCTATCTTCATATCATTAAGGTCTTTTTCTGAGGTTTTTGTCTTGTTCTTTCATTTGGAACAAATTGCTCCATTTCTTCATTTTCCTTACTCTTATTATTTGTTTCTGTGTATTAGATACAATAGCTATAGTCTCTTATGGGTCATCTCCCCCTTCATTTTCCCCTACCTTCTCCTAATGTCCTCTGTGTTATTCCTGTGTTCCACAAATAAGTGAAACCATATGATGAATAACTTTCTTTGCTTGACTTATTTCACTTAGCATAATACCCTCCAGTTCCACCCATGTTTTTGCAAATGGTAGGTATTCATCCTTTCTAATGGCTGAGTAATATTCCATTATATATATATAAACCATATCTTCTTTATCCATTCATCTGTTGAAGGACATCTGGGCTCCTTACGCAGTTTGGTTATTGTGAATATTGCCTCTATGAACATTGGGGTGCATATGCCCCTTATTTTAACCAGTAGTGCAGTTGCTGGGTGATAGGGTAGCTCTGTTTTCAACGTTTTGAGGAACCTTCACACTGTTTTCCAGAGTGGCTATATCAGCTTGCATTCCCACCAACAGTGTAAGAGGGTTCCCCTTCCTCCACATCCTTGCCAAACATTTGTTGTTCCCTGTCTTAATTTTAGCCATTCTAACTGTTGTAAGGTGGTATATCTCATTGTGGTTTTGATTTGTATTTCCCTAAGGGATAGAGATGTGGAACATTTTTTCAGGTGTCTGTTGGCCATTTTTATGTCTACTTTGGAGAAGTGTCCATGTCACCTGCCCATTTCTTGACTGGATTATTTGTTTTGGGGGTGTTGAGTTTGGTAAGCTCTTTCTAAGTCTTGGATACCAGCTCTTTATCTGTTGGCAAAGAAGAAGTCAAACTCACTCTTCACAGATATCATGATACTTTATTTGGGAAACTCAAAAGACTCCACCCCAAAATTACTAGAACTCATACAGCAGTTCAGCAACATGGCATGTACAAAATCAATGCACAGAAATCAGTTGCATTTCTATACACTAACAATGTGACTGAAGAAAGAGAAATTAAGGAATCAATCCCATTTACAATTGACCAAAAACCATAATATAACTAGGAATAAACCTAACCAAAGTAGTAAAAATCTGTACTCTAGAAACTACAGAACACTTATGAAAGAAATTGAGGAAGACACAAAGAGATGGAAAAACTTTCCATGCTCATGGATTGGAAGAATAAGCATTATTAAAATGTCTGTGCTTCCTAGAGCAATTTACATATTCAGTGCAATCTCTAGCAAAATACCATCAACATTTTTTACAGAGCTGAAACAAACAGTCCTAAAATTTGTATGGAAAATTCAAATAATATAGAAAAAGACCATGAATAGCCAGGAGAATGTTGAAAAAGAAAACCAAAACTGGGGACATCACAGTTCTGGACTTCAAGCTGTATTACAAAGCTGTGATCATCAAGACAGCACTGTACTGACACAAAAACAGACACATAGAACAATGAACAGAATAGAGAGCCCAGAAATGGACCCTCAACTCTGTGGCCAACTAATCTTTAACAAAGCAGTAAAGAATATCCAATGGAAAAAAGACAGTCTCTTCAGTAAATGGTGCTGGGAAAATTAGACAGCCATATGCAGAAGAATGAAACTGAACCATTCTCTTACACCATCCCCAAAGACAGACTCAAAATGGATGGAAGGCCTCAAAGTGAGATGGGAATCAATCAAAAGCCTAGAGAAGAACACAAGCAGTAATCTCTTTAACCTTGGTCACAGCATCTTCTTGCAGGACACATCTCTAAAGGCAGGGGAAACAAAACAAAAGCAAAAATGAACTATTGGAACTTCATCAAGATAAAAAACTTCTGCACGGCAAGGGAAACAGTCAACAAAACTAAAAGGTATCCTACAGAATGGGAGAAGATATTTGCAAATGACATATTAAAATATCTTTTTGTTGTTGTTGCTTTATTTTTTCATTATTATTGTCATATGCAACAAAAGAATCGTTGAACACTACATTGAAAGCTAATCATGTACTATATGTTGGCTTCCTGAACATAATAAAAATAAATACCTTCTAACATAGTATTTTCTAAATTTTTTAATTTTTTTAAATTTTTTCAGTGTTCCAAGATCATTGTTTATGCCCCACACCCAGTGCTCCATGCAATACGTGCCCTCAGTCTCCGTCAGGCTCACCCATTCCCCTGCCCCCTCCCCTCCAAGACCTTCAATTTGTTTCTGAGTCCAAAGTCTCTCAGGTTTTGTCTCCCGCCCCGATTTGCCCCACTTCTCATTTCCTTTCCTTCTCCTACTGTCCGCCATATTACTCCTTATGCTCCACAAATGAAACCGTATGATACTTGACTTTCTCTGCTTGGCTCATTTAACTCAGCATAATCTCCAGTCCAGTCCATGCTGCTACAAAATTTAGGTATTCATCCTTTCTGATGGAGGCATGATATTCCATTATATATTCCATTGTATATATGGACCATATCTACTTTATCCATTGATCAGTTGACGGGCACCTTGGCTCTTTCCACAGTTTGGCGATTGTGGCCATTCCTGCAATGAACATTGGGGTACATATGGCCCTTTTTTCACTACATCTTTATCTTTGGGGATAGTGCAACTGCAGGGGCATAGGTTAGCTCTATTTTTAATTTTTTAAGGAATCTACACACTGTTTTCCAAAGCAGCTGCACCAACTTGCATTCCCACCATCGTCAGCCTCTCCAACCACTTGTTGTTTCCTATCGTGTTAATTTTGGCCATTCTGACGGGTTTAAGGTGGTATCTCAATGTGGTTTTGATTTGAATTTCCCTGATAGCTAGTGATGATGAACATTTTTTCATTTGTCTGTTAGCCATTTGTATGTCTTCTATGGAGAAGTGCCTCTTCATGTCTCCTGCCCATTTTTTTATGTGGTGATCTTTATTTTGGTTTTTGAGTTTGAGAAGTTCTTTATAGATCTTGGATATCAGCCCTTTGTCTGTAGTGTCATTTGCAAATATCCTGTCCCATTCCATGGGCTGCCTCTTTGTTTTGTTGTTGACTGTTTCCTTTGCTGTGCAGAAGCTTTTTATTTTGATGTAGTCACAAAAGTTCATTTTCGCTTTTGTTTCCTTTGTCTTTGGAGATGTGTCTTGAAAGAAGTTGCTGTGGCCCATGTCAAAGAGGTTACTGCCTATGTTCTCCTCTGCAGGAGATATTAGCAGACCACTCTCTGCAATGGACAGATCATCTAAACAGAAAATCAACAAAGAAACAAGAGCTTTGAATGACACATTGGGCCAGATGGATCTCATAAATATATTCAGAACATTCCACCCTAAAACAGCAGAATACTCATTCTTCTCGAGTGCATATGGAACTCCAGAATAGACCACATACTAGGTCACAAATTAGGGGCTCAACTGATACCAAAAGATTGAGATTATTTCCTGCATATTCTCTAACCACAATGCCTTGAAACTGAAACTCAACCATAAGAAAAAGTTAAGAAGGAATTCAAACACTTGGAAGTTAAAGACTATCCAGCTCAAGAATGTTTGGATCAGCCAGGAAATCAAAGAAGAACTTAAACATTTTATGGAAACCAATGAGAATGAAGATACATTGATCCAAAACCTATGGGATACACAAAGGCTGTCCTAAGGAGGAAATACATAGCCATCCAAGCCTCACTCAAAAAAAAAATGGAAAAATCCCAAATACATCAACTCTCTTTACACCTTAAAGAGCTGGAAAATCAATGACAAATTAAGCCAACCCCACACACAAGACAGGAAATAATTAAGATTAGAGCAGAGATCAACGAATTAGAAACTAGAGATACAGTAGAACACAACAAAACTAGAAGCTGGTTCTTTGAAAGAATTAATAAGTTTTGATAAACCATTGGCCAGACTAATCCAAAAGAAAAGGGAGAAGACCCAAATTAATAAAATTATAAATGAAAGGGGAGAGATCATGATGACTAACACCAAGGGAATAGAAACAGTCATCAGAAATTACTACCAACAGTTAAAATCTTTTATTGTTTAGTGAATTAATATAAAATGGTTTTGGAATTTCTCAGTTTAATATCTAGTATAGTAGTTTTTAACATAACCCATACCAACAAAAGCTCTTTGGTCTCATTAGTAAGTTTTAATGTGGAAAGGGTTCTTATAACCAGAAAGTTTGGAAACTACCACTCAGGGATTATAATATGTATCCTTAAACTATCCCCTAGTCTAAGTTAATATTTAATGTAAATGTTTTACATTTCATATTTATATATAAAGTAAAGCTTTCACATTATACTTCCTTTTGCCACATTTCTGTCCTTCATCTTATATTTTTGTTCTACAAATATTATACATCTTTTGATGTATTATTCTTTTTGCTTTAGTCATTTGACTTTATAAGAAATTAGGAAAAGAGAAAAAACAGTTTTTGGTACTGTTTTTGCATATCTATGATTTTTTATTATTCATTTCTTCCTTTAGATTCGTGTTTCAATCACTTATTCCTTCTCTGCATTGTGAAGATTCTTCTGTTATATATTTTATTTGTTTCTGCTGGTGATTAATGCTCTCAGCTTTTCTGTATCTGAAAAATATCATTAATGTTCTCATCATTAAACATTTTCACTGAATATAGAAATCTGTAGAAGAAATTTCTTTAGCTTCTAATAACCAATAAATTGGTTATTGTCTTCTGGTTGCATTATTTCTGATAGTAAATTCTCTTTCCTTATAGTTTATCTATTGTAATGTGTACCCCTTTTCAGTTTGTTTTAAGATTTTCTCTTTGTTTTGAAATAATTCTGCTGTACTGTAAGGTCTCATTTTCTTTGTGTTTTCCTTAGAGTTTGTTCAGATTCTAGGTCTCTCGGGGACAGTGCCTGATCTGCCCCTCCCGCCATGCCCAAGCCACTGGAAAACTTTGGTGGAGGTACCTGTGAATGTGAATGAAAGCCCCTCTGGGCTTTCCCTGCCTAGAATCTGGAAAGCCAGATCTGCCCCTCCCGCCATGCCCAAGCCACTGGAAAACTTTGGTGGAGGTACCTGTGAATGTGAATGAAAGCCCCTCTGGGCTTTCCCTGCCTAGAATCTGGAAAGCCATATACC
>PITA01032502.1:0-13876 GCA_004023965.1 Spilogale gracilis
CTTTCTTTCTTTCTTTCTTTCTTTCTTTCTTCTTCTTTCTTTCTTCCCTCCTCCCTCCCTCCCTTCCCTTCCTCTCTCTCTCTTCCTCCCTCCCTCCGGTCCTTCTTTTCCTTCCCTCCCTCCCTCCTTCTTTCCTTTCTTTTTAAAAAAATTACTTATTTGGGGCATCTGGGTGGCTCAGTGGGTTAAGCTTCTGCCTTCAGCTCAGGTCATGATTTCAGGGTCCTGGGATCAAGGCCCACATTGGGCTCTCTGCTCGGCAGGGAGCCTGCTTTCTCCTCTATCTCTGCCTGCCTCTCTGCCTACTTGTGATCTCTCTCTCTGTCAAATAAATTAATAAAATCAAAAAAAAAATCTACTTCAAAAAATAAAAAATTTACTTATTTTTTTTAGAGAGTGTGAGAACAGTGGGGGCGGGCAGATGGAGAGGGAGAGAATCCTCAAGCAGATACCCTGTTGAGTGTAGCACCTGATGTGGGGCTTGATCCCAGGACCCTGAGATCATGACCTGAGCCAAAGTCAAAAGTCTGATGCTTCACCAACTGAGCCACCCAGGTGATCCCCAAATACATTTTTCAAAGTGTGCTCTTTTCTCCCAGGATTCTGACAGGATCAATTTCCCTCATCTTTTATACCTCCCCACTCTTGACTTTCTTTCTGGTCCTATATGCCTGTGTTGTTCCTATCCCAGCAAGTCACACAGCTCAGCTCCAGGATGGGACAACCAGTCCTTCCAGTAACAACATGGATTTTCTCTGAAGACTTGTGACTCATCCTGCATATGGCTTCAGCAATCAAAGAGTCCCTGGACCCTACGTCCAAAGCATGCTCTGTGGGTCTGCGTGTATGTGTGCACACGTGCACATGCTCACATACACATGTATGCATGTGTGTGTGTGTGTGTGTGTGTGTGTGTGTGTGTGTGGTATGATGGGATGACTTCTGAGGGAGGCACAGGTTGGGGGAATCTTAGGAGATGGGTCAAGCTGTGAAGGATGTTACTGGAAATTTGGGCACATTGCTGAAAACAATACTGAGAAAGATCATCTGTAATCTCGAGAAATACACGTGATAAGAGATAAGAGTGGAATGAACTCTGCGGTCATGGACCAGAAGAATAGGGTGGGAGGTGTGCTTGGAATAAAAGGATCTCCGAGGCCATCTGTAAACCGGGGTATACAGGGGTATGTCTAGTGTACACCTGTGGGTCAAGCCTGGCTGTTCAAATACATCTTATTGGGCTGGACAGAAATACTTTACTCGGTGAAAAACAATCCCTGCTTGTCTGGATCTGAGGCTACTGTCAGTACTAAGCCTTTAAGTTTTGAAGCCCAGAGTCAGCACGGAAAGCCCAGACCAGCAGCAACCAGGGATGGCGTCAGCAACCAGGCAGGAGCCTGGGCACAAATGGAAGTTCAGGGCTAAGCTGTGAGCCAGGAATCAGCCAGGCAAGGAGCCAGAGCATAGGCAGCCAGCAGGCTGGGCAGACGATGCTCACAGATAGGCAGTGATCAGGAAGATTCAAATCTCTCAGTAGCAGGGCTGAGAACACAGGCCGTGATCACGGCCCGTCTGCAGATGGTCTCACTCCCAGCAAGAGCTAGGGCAGGAAGGAATTGCAAATCAGTCCAATGCTTTTGGGTGCCTCCTAGGGACAGGATGGGAAGGCAGCAGCGCCCACTAGGCGCCCCTCTGAGCAGCCAAAACCCAGGCTTGGCAAACAGTGCTGCCTCTAATAAGAAGAAAGAGTTCCCTCCTCCAAAGAGGTACAGGATGTAAACCCTCACTCCAAGTTCAGTGAGCAAAATGTCGTCTGGACTCTGCTCCCCTGGCTCCTCAGCAAAACCTCTGTACAAAGCACAAAACATTATTGCACGAGGTGACCCCATCGTGGAGGCAGGGAGGAGAGACAATTGTTCTGAATGCTGGAATACACTGGTCAGGTTTTGGCACTTTTGACCAGAAGTCAGGAAAATTCGGGGTTTGTCTGAGTCCTCTGTACCTCCTCAGACACAGGTGTGGTAAATTAGTCATCACCAGAGGGATGCAAACATGAAACCTGGGCTACTTGGGGAAACCAGATCCAGGGGGCCTGGTGCCTAAGCATTGTGCCGTCAGCCCAGCCCATCCAGTAACTGGCTGGCTGGTGAAGAAGATGGCTGAGAAAAGCTCCTGAAAGGCCCTGCTGCCAAAAATACTGTTCCAGTTGAATGGTAAGCCATGTTCCCCACCCTGGCAACTGAAGGACAGAAGCTTCTGCTGTGTTCCTTTCAAAATCCGGAAAACATCATCTTAGTGTGGAGTTACTGCCGAAGACTTGAGGACACTTGCACCAAAAAGCAGTGTCCTAAAGTATACACTTTGCTGCTCTGGAGCACCAGTGCCCCTGACCAGTACGCTTTAGTTTTGCTAGTCAAAGAAAGCCTGAAATACCTCTGTTCCTTGATTTGTCATCTTCCCCATTTCCTTATCTGTAGCTACCAGCTTTCCCAGTGAGTGTATTGATTCTGGCAAAGAGGCTCCTGACCTGCTTATGTTTCTGTTGCGTCTGATCAGTGAGGTCTGTCTTAGACTCATCTTTTGTTCAGTATTCCTAGACTACTTGAGATGTGCCAGGTGCTGTGTTGGGGGAATGCACAGGTGACGCTGACCTGATCACTCCCCTCAAGTCTGCGGCATGGCAAGAGCGTTAACCAATGCTACGGTCTCTGACCTATGACAGGTGGATGCGAGTTTTCAACTTTATGATGGTCTGAAAGCCATACACATTTAGTAGAAACTGCACTTTGAATTTTTAATTTTGATTTTTTCCTGGGCCACCATATGCACTATGATCCTCTCGCCTAATGCTGGGCAGCTGCTGTAGCAGCCAGTCCCAGGCAATCACCCGATCATGAGGGTGAACAATGATAAAGCTGATGACCATTCTATATCCATACAACCATTCTGTCTTTCACTTGTAGTACGGTATTTCATCCACTGCATGAGACACTCAATACTTCATTATAAAATTGGCTTTGTGTTAAATGATTTTGCCGAATGATTGACTATTGGAAGTGCTCTGTGTTTAAAGTAGGTTAAGCTATAATGTTTGGTTGCTTAGGTGTATTAAACGCATTTTCAACTTAGGACATTTTCAGCTTCTGAAGGCAACGTTAGGATGTAACCCCACTGTAAGCCCAGGAAGAGGACAATGGCTGCCCATCCAAGGTCCATGCCCTCCTTCCTCTTGATGTCAGAATCCTAACACTGTTCACAAATCCTTATTAACCATACACACACACACACACACACACACACACACACACACACACACATGCATACGGAGCCTGGTTTAGGGGTGAGGTCCAGGGAGTGTAAAACCAGGGGGCAAAATGAGTCAGAAGCTGTGTTTAAGGAGACGGAAAAAGGGTTCACGCTGAAAGTCCACATTGTTACCTGAAGAACTGGCTCTTCTGTGCTGGAGCTGAGCTGCGTGAGCTGACAGGAGAGGGGCAACATGGGTCAGTAAGACTGGAAAGAAAGCCAGTGTGTAGTTGGGGTTCATTCATTTTTACTGTTCTAAAATATTGTATCATATGATTATACTACAATTTATTCACATAGCTGATGGACTTCTGAGTTGTTTCTTGCCTTTTAATTCTTTGAGGGGAGGTGTTTGATTCTTGTTATTGTAAACAATGCTGTTATAAACATTCCTATACCAGTCTCTTGGTACCTAAGTGAATGTTTACGTCAGAGGCCAAACTCCCTTATTTTCCCCATAGGGTTACCAGGTGATATTTCCACCAGCAGTGTGTATTGCATTTGCTCCATATCACTACTTACATTTCATATTATGATACTTTTTAATTAAAACAAAAATCCTGTGATTTCTAATGCAAATCTGAATTTTTCTGATTACTAAAGAGATAAAGTATACTATCATGAATATTGGTCATTTGTGTTTCTGCTGTGAAAGCTTATTCAAGGCTTCATTCACTTTTATTTTGGAATATTTATATTTTATATTTATATTTATATTTTTCTAATTGATTTCTAAGAGTTCTTTATATATTCTGGATAATAATCATTTGCTTTACAGTGGCTCTTAATAAATAAATGTTCTTCACTTTTATATTAACCCAGATTTTTATGTACACAAAAATATTTCAATATTTTCTTTGTGGCTGGCAAGTTTTTTGGTCTTTTTTAGCAGGTCCTCTATCTCAAAGTCATAAAGATATGATCTATTTTCTGCTAAAAATATTGCAAAGTTTTGTCCTACAAATCTAAGCATAATTTATCTGGGATTAATTTTGTATATGGTGTGAGGTATGGATCCAATTACATTTTTTTCCTTATGGATAACCATAAGGAATAAATTGTTCCAGGACAATTTATTGAATTATCCTTCTTTCCGCCAATGACTACCTCTGTTGTGTGTGTGTGTGTATATATATATGTATATGTGTGTATATATATATGTATTTATTGAATTATCCTTCTTTCCGCCAATGACTACCTCTTTGTGTGTGTGTGTATATATATATGTATATGTGTGTATATATATGTATATATATATATATATATTTTTTTTTTTTTTAGATTTTTATTTATTTGACAGAGAGAAACACAACCAGAGAGGGAACACAAGCAGGGGGAGTGAGAGAGGGAGAAGCAGGCTTCCTGCCAAGCAGGGAGCCCGATGTGGGGCTCGATCCCGGGTCTCCCGGATCATGACCTGAGCCGAAGGCAGTCGCTTAACCAACTGAGCCACCCAGGCGCCCCGCCTCCGTTGTATATTAAGTTGCCATAAGCAGAGGTCTGCTTCAGGGTTTTCTCTTTTGTTCTATTACCAATTTCTTTACTCTGGAATCAGTACTACCTTGCCTGAATTACCAAACTTGATAAAAATGTGTTATTATCTGGAAGAGCAGATTCCCCACCTTAATCTTTAAGAGTGCTTAGCTATTCTTAGGCTGTGCTCATTAATATATGTTTAGAATTGTCAAGTTCTTTGAAAAATTCTATTGGAATTTTTATTGGAATTGCACTGAATTCACCAATTTGAGAAGAACTGCCATCTTTATAATATTGAGTTTTCCTATCCAATAAAACTGTGTGTCTCTATTTACTTAGGTTTTTGGTTTTTTTTTTTTGTTTTTTTGGTTTTTTTTACTTAGGTCTTTTTAAAAATGTTTTCATTTTATTCAAAATTCAACTGCTTTGTGCCAGACACTACTCCAAAGGGCAAAAATTCCTGCCCTCATAAAACACATATTCTGGTTGGGAGAAGACAATAAACAAAATAAATAAGCAGAAGAATAAATAAAAGTAAAACAAATAACCATACATATATAAAAATTCAGAAGATAGTGGGGAAATCAGCTCTGTGACTATCTATTCTTTTTTTTTTAAGATTTTATTTATTTATTTATTTAACAGAGAGAGAGAGAGAGAGAGAGAGAGAGAGAGAGAGAGAGATATTGCAAGTAGGCAGAGAGACAGGCAGGGAGAGAGGGGGAAGAAGGCTCCCTGTGGAGCTGAGAGCCCAATATGGCCTGGATCCCAGGACCCTGAGATCATGACCTAAGCCAAAGGCAGCGGCCTTAACCTACTGAGCCACCCAGGTGCCCCAGCTATGTGACTATCTGGAGGAAGAGCATCTCAAGCAGAGGGACCACAAATTTAGGCTGGTTTATCCAGTCTGTTCAAAGAACTCTGAGGAGTCCACAATGGTTGGAGTGGAGAAAATAAAGGCAGGAATTATAAATGAGGTCAGAAAGGTGACAGAGACCCATTCATGTAGATCAGGGTGAGGCTGGGCTGATAAGCAGGGGAGGGACATGATCTGACTGTGTGCTATAAGACTGCCTTGGCTGCTATGTTGGAACTGATGAAGCATGGAGAAAGGAGAGAGGCCATTAATGAGGCTCTTACAGTAATCCAGATGAAATGTGATGGTGTCTTGGGTCAGAGTAGTGGCGATGGGGTGGTGAGAAGTGGCCAGTGAAAGGTAGTACCGAGAGAACTTGCTGACAGAGCAGATGTGAGGTGGGAGGGGAGGCCAGGACCAATTAGCTTGACAGATATGCCTGAGCATCAGGCGTATTTACCAAGATGGGGAAGAGTGGAAGAATAGGTGGGAAGGAGAATGTCAGGAGCTCAATGCTAGACATGGTAAGTTTGAGATTTCTGTTAGATGGGCTCAGAGGAGGCACTCTGTTGTCTGCTAGATATGGAAGATTGGAGTTCAGAAGGAAGACTCCAAACAAAGTTATAAATTTGGAAGTCATTAGCACCACAACAGGTAGGGTCTCAACAGAAAACAATGGCATACTTAAATTAGCAATATGTCAGGAGGGTTTATTTACAAAGGGACTATTAGAGGTGAGTGTATAAAAAAATACAAGGAATTGCTGAACACCCTGAGGGTTCCAAATACTAAAAGAACAGGAGAGGCAGGTGTTATAGGAACTTGAAAACAGAAGGTTAGGTGGATTAGGGGTCCTTGGGAAGAGTCACCTTGGTTAAGAGCCCTCATAAAGAAAGACCCGAGGAAATAAAAATCCAAACATCAGTCTTCTCTCTCCCCTTACTATGCTGCCACAGCTTGCTATTGGTCACAACCAACTAGAAGTGAGAAGGCACAGAGGCCTGTCAATAAAGTACAGACAAGCCAACCACATGAGGCAGAGACCAGGATGGAGAAAGATGGAGAAGAGATCTGGAGGGAAAGAGAAGATACCTGGAACAAGCAGAGATTTTGATATTTGAAGACAAGAGATTGAATGAAATGACTAGGGAATGCATACAGACAGAAAAAAGACAAGGTCCAAGAAGCTGAATAGATGAGGAATCCGCAAATGGGACTGAGGAGTGACCAGAAAGCAACTTTATGGAATTAAGTCTTAGAAGTCAAGTGAAGAAACCATTTCAAGGATAGGTCTCATGGGTCTAGTGCTGCTGACAGGTCTAGTAAGATGAGGCCTGAGAACTGACCACTGGACATGGCAAAGCAGAACCCATTGGAGGCATTGACAAAGAGCAGTGGGAATGGGTAGGGGGTCTCACCAAAGTAGGTCTATCTAAGAGTGAATGATGAGAGAAAAGAATTGAGAATAAGTAACTCTTCCAAGGAATTTTGCTGTAAATTATAAACATATATAAAGGGGTTGAGGTAAATGGATAGTCCCTAGAAGGGAATGCAGATGAAGATAGGTTTTGTTTTTGTATTTAAAATGAGAGGATGGATGCCTGGGTGGCTCAGTCCTTAAGCATCTGCCTTCAGCTCAGGTCATGATCCTGGAGTCCTGGGTTCGAGCCCCGCATCGGGCTCCCTGCTCTGCGGGAGGCCTGCTTCTCCCTCTCTCACTCACCCTGCTTGTGCTCCCTCTTTGGCTATGTTTCTCTCTGTCAAGTCAATAAAATATTTTGAAAAAATAAAATAAAATAAAATAAAATAAAATAAAATAAAAGGAAACAGTGTATCTGTTTACTAACAGGAATGATTCCGTAATAAGGAGATACAGACGCCAATGTCTAGAGCAATGCCCTGGAAGAGACAAGAAGGGGTGGGACCTATGGTATAAAGAAAGGGCTTAGGTTTAGTTAATAGCTCGGGGAGTTCATCTATAGGAACAGGAGGGATGAGGTGTGGGTGCAAAAGCTAGCAGGTGTATGCATGTAGTTGGTGGTCTGTGGATATTCTCTTTTGATTGCTTCGATTTTCTCAGTGTAAGAGAAAGCAGGGTCATTGGCTGAGACAATCTGGGAAAAGCTGGCATTTTGTGCAGAAAGGAAAAAATATCAAGTAGTCAACTAACTTAGTAGTCATCAAAATTTTTTCTTTGCATACCTCTTAAAATAATTTTGAAAGATGGTATCTCCTCATACATTTTAAAGTGACATCGAAAATATTTCACCATAAATTTATCATTGCATAAGATATAAATTCACTTATAATTATTTGGGAAGAGGAGTTTTGTTAAAGCTAAGTTATGAAATTTTTGAAACTCCTGAGTTATTTATCAATATCACAAAGATTATGATTTAAAATTATTTTTTATAAATATTTTGTATCTATTATCAAAAATTATTTTTCAGTTCAGTTTAAGTAAAGGCAAAGAGGTCCTACATGAATCTCAAGTGTATATTTCTTTTTCTTTTTTTTTAAAGATCTTATTTATTTGACAGAGAGAAACACAGCCAGAGAGGGAACACAAGCAGGGGGAATGAGAGAGGGAGAGGCAGGCTTCCCACTGAGCAGGGAGTCTGATGTGGGACTCGATCTTGGGTCCCCAGGATCATGACCTGAGCCGAAGGCAGTCGCTTAACCAACTGAGCCACCCAGGCGCCCCTCAAGTGTATATTTCTAACTGAGAGAATAAATTATTGGAACTATACCACACTAAAAAGCTTTTGCACAGTGAAGGAAACTATCAACAAAACGAAAAGGCAACATACTCAATGGGAGAAGATATGTGCAAATGATATATCCAATAAGGGACAGATATCCAAAATATATTAAGATCTATGATCCAATTAAAAAAAATGGTCAGAGGACCTGAATAGACATTTTCCCAAAGAAGACATTCAGATGGCCAACAGACACAAAAAGATGCCCAACATCACTAATCATCAGGGAAATGCAAATCAAAAGCACAATGAGATAATCACCTCACACCAGTCAGAATGGATAAAATCAAAAAAGATAAGAAATAACAACTGTTGGAGAGGATGTGGAGAAAAGGGGAACCCTTGTGCACTGTTGGTGGTAAGGCAAACTGGTATAGCCACTATGGAAAACAGTATGGAGGTGCCTCAAAAAAATGAAAAATTTAAATACCATATAAGCCAATAATTCCACTTCTGGGAATTTCTCTGAAGAAAACAAAAACACTAATATGCATGAAGAGACATAGATCTCTTTGGTTCTTACGGCATTATTTTAAAGAGCCAATATATGGAAACAACCAAGTGTCCATTGATAGATATACACAATGGAATACTACACATCAAAATGAATGAGATCTTGTCATTTGCGACAACATGGATGGACCTAGAGTGTATTATGGTAAGTGAAATAAGTTAGACAGAGAAAGACAGATACTACATGATTTCCCATATATGTGGAAATCTAAAACAAGAACAATAAACAACAAAGAAACAAAGAAACAAAAACATTCTTAAATACAGAGAACAAATTGGTGGTTGCCAGGGGGAAAGTGGGTGGGAGGATGGGCAAAATAAGTAAAGGGGATCAAGAAGTACAAACTTCCAGTTATAAAATGAAGTCACAGAGATGAAAAGTAGAGCATAGGGAATATACTCAATAATAATGCGATAATGTGTGGTGACAGATGGTGACTACACTTATTGTGGTGAGTACTGGGTAATGCACAGAATTGTGGAATCAATATGTTGTACACCTGAAAGTAATATAACATGGTATATTAATTATATTTCAACAAATGATTATCTGTATAAATATTTTATATCAATCATTGAAAATTATTTTTAATCATCTATCTGCTGGCAACTCAATTAGTTCTTGTTCAGTTTAATTAAAAGCAAAGAGCTGGAATATAACTGAACTGCAATAATAAATATTTTCCAACAATGAGTTATTCATTTTCTCAACATGTACAACAATATTTCAAATTATTTCTTCATCTATCCAGCTTCTTATATACACCAGGGCCATGCACCACAGTAAGATTCATAATAGATGAGATGCATGATTAAAAACATTTTTTTCATAAAGAAGAGAAGAGCAAATATGAAAGGGGACTCCTGGATCTCAGATGTTCTTAGGCACATTAGTTTTGGAAAAGAGTATATCTGCATAGTGACTGCTTTGACCATGTATCTCGTAAGAAGCCTTCATATGTTTTTTTTTTTTTAAAGATTTTATTTATTTATTGACAGAGAGAGAGAGCGAGATCACAAGTAGGCAGAGAGGCAGGCAGAGAGGAGGAAGCAGGCTCCCTGCTGAGCAGAGAGCCCTGAGATCATGACCAGAGCTGAAGGCAGAGGCTTAACCCTCAGAGCCACCGAGGGGCCCTCATATGTTCTTCTTTTTTTTTAATTTTTGAAAAAGATTTATTTATGTATTGTAGAGAGAGAGAAAGAGAGGGGGAGAGAGACAGGCAGGGAGGGGCAGAGGGAGAGGAGGGAGAGTTCTAAGCAAACACAGTGGTGAGAGCAGAGCCAGGCGTGGGGCTTAATCTCATGAGCCTGAGATCATGACCTGAGTCAAAACTAAGTTGGACGCTTAACCAACTGCACCACCCAGGTGCCCCACATATGTATGTATTTTAAAAATTGTCGTAAACTATATGTAATATAAAGTTTACCATTTTTTTTTAAAGATTTTTATTTATTTGACAGAGAGAAACACAGCCAGAGAGGGAACACAAGTGGGGGGAGTGGGAGAGGGAGAAGCAGGCTTCCCGCCAAGCAGGAAGCCTCATGTGAGGCTCGATCCCGGGTCTCCGGGATCATGACCTGAGTCGCTTAACCAACTGAGCCACCCAGGTGCCCCTCATTTTAACCATTTTTAAGTGTACAATCAGTGGCATTAAATAGATTTACATTGTGATACAACCATTCTCTACTGTTCATCTCCAGACCTCTTTCAACTTCCCGAATTCTAACTTTGTACCTGTTAAACAACTCCTCATTCCTCCCTCCCTCCAGCCCCTGGCAACCAGCATTTTACTTTCTGTTTCTATGAAGGTGACTATTCTAGCTAACTCATATAAGTGGAGTTACACAATACTTGTCCTTTTGTGAAGACTGGCTTATGTTACTTAGCATAATGTTATTAAGGTTTATCTATGCCATAGTCTGTGTTAGAATTTCACTTCTTTTTATTTTTAAATTTTTTAAAAGACTTTATTTATTTAACAGAGAGATATCACAAATAGGCAGAGAGGCAGACAGGGAAAGAGGGGGAAACAGGCTCCCTGCTGAGCAGAGTGCCTGATAGGGCCTTGATCCCAGAACCCTGAGATCATGACCTGAGCTGAAGGCAGAGGCTTAAACCTTTGAGCCACCCAGGTGCCCTTATTTTTAAAAAATTTTTAAAAAATAGTTTATTTATTTGACAGAGCAAAACACAGCTAGAGAGGGAACACAAGCAAGGGGAGTGAGAGGGAGAAGCAGGCTTTCCCGCTAAGCAGGAAGCCTGATGTAGGACTTGAACCTGGGACTCTGGGATCATGACCTGAGCTGAAGGCAGTTGTTTAATGAACTGAGTCACCCAGGCGCCCTATTTAAAAAAAAAACAACTTTTTTTTTTTTTAAAGATTTTATTTATTTGACAGAGAGAAACACAGCCAGAGAGGGAACACAAGCAGGGGGAGTGAGAGGGAGAAGCAGGCTTCCTGCCAAGCAGGGAGCCTGATATGGGGCTGGATCCTGGGTTTCCGAGATCATGACCCGAGCCAGGCACCACCAGTTTTTAAGTTTTTTTAAAAAGATTTTATTTATCTGAGAGAGGCAGAGAGAGAGAGGAAGAGGAAGAAGCGGATTTCCTGCTGAGCAGGAAGCCTGATGCAGGTCTTGATACCAGGACCCTGGGATCATGACCTGAGCCGAAAGCAGATGCTTAACTGACTGAGCCACCTAGGCATGCCAGAATTTCGTGTCTTTTTAAAGCAAAATCATATTCTGTTATACATAAATACCACCTTCGGTTTATCCATTTATCTGTCAATGGACATTTAGGTTCTTTCCACTTTTTGGCAATTGGGAATCATACTGCTCTGAATATTGATGTGCAAATTTCCGTTTGAGTACCTGCTCTTAACTCTTTTGAGAGTCTATCTAGGAGTGGAATGGCTGGATTACGTGGGGATTCCATGTTAATGTACCCATTTTGAAAACTCTGGTATAAGAGAATGGGAATAAAAATGGACCCGCCCCCCAAAAAATACAGGGGTGCCTGGGTGGCTCAGTTGGTTGGGTGACTGCCTTCGGCTCAGGTCATGATCCCAGAGACCCAGGATCAAGTCCCACATTGGCCTCCCTGCTTGGCGGGAAGCCTGCTTCTCCCTCTTTCACTCCCCCTGCTTGTGTTCCCTCTCTAGCTGTGTTTCTCTCTGTCAAATAAATAAAATCTTGAAAAAAAAAAAAAAACCAGCATAGTTTCAGGGAAGCAGTAGGGCCCAGTTAAGATTAGCAATCCTAAATTTAAAGTGAAACCAGCTGGCATGTTTGTGTTATTTTACTCCAGTCACACTCAGCTGCACAGGTGCAGGGCTAGGGCGGAGTGAGTGTTGGCTATGACTATGATTTTGGCTGAGCAGGCCAGTATGCAATGAAAATGCAAGGGAGTTGAAGATCTGCACATAATTCTTGGTGATCATAGTTATTGGCCATGAAATATATGCTGGGTAAGGACTTCCAGTAAGTTTTAGAATCTTTTCCATACCAACCTGGGAAGTCCTTTGTTAGGTTAATTTCTAGTTTCTTTAAAAAAGAAAATCTTTTGTTTTCCAACTCTTTGTTGCTCAAGTATACAAATAAAATTTTGATTTTAATATATTAATCATATAATCAAACCAGTCTGAAAAACTCTTATTATGTATAGAGGTTCCTTGGGGTTCTCTCCAAAGTGGTCACACCCTCCATAAATATTATCAATCATGTTTCCTGATTTTCAATCCTTATGTTTTTCTATCTCTTTCATATCTTGCTGTGTTGACTAGTAACTGCAGTCTAATGTTAAATACAGAAGTGGTAATAGATGATTACTATTATCTTTGGACTGATTTTAAATGGAATGCTTCTAACATTTCATTAATAAATATGTTAACTCTAGGTTTTTGATAAGTATCTTTATCAAATAAAGGAATTTCCTAAGAGTTGGCTAAGAGTTTTTTTGTTTTTTTTGTTTTTTTGGTTTTTTTTTAAAGATTTTTTTATTTATTTGACAGAGAGAAATACAGCTAGAGAGGGAACACAAGCAGGGGGAGTGAGAGAGGGAGAAGCAGGCTTCCCGCCGAGCAGGGAGCCCGATGTGGGACTCGATCTTGGGTCTCCAGGATCATGACCTGAGCCAAAGGCAGTCGCTTAACCAACTGAGCCACCCAGGCGCCCCTGGCTAAGAGTTTTTATCATATTAAATGTCTAAGTTTTTCAAATAGTTTTCTGCATCAGCTGAGATATCACATGGGTTTTTTCTAATAATCTATTAATGGGTTATATTTATGTATTTTTTTTATATTAAATGACTTGACCATTCCTTGGATTCCTAACTTGGTGGTGACGTAATATATTTTTTTATGTGACTCCAGTCTGTGAATACTCATGACCTAAGGAGCTAGGGCTTATTATACTCATTTTATAGACAATAAACGGAGACTCAGAGAAATACATAATATGCATAAGACTTATACTCAGGAGGTGGCAGAACAGTAATTCAAACTTGAGATTTATGCTGAATGAATACTGAATAGAAGCTTTAGGACCTTATAGATTCTTTAAACATTCCTTAGTTGGAAAAAAAAATAATGCTTTCCCATCAAATTAGTTCACCTTAGGTACTGGTTACGAAATGATGTTAACTCTAATTAGAGGAAAAGATCTGTATAAAAGTGGGCCTAAAAGGTAATCCTAGTAGTTCTTCATTATTAAAGTTCTTTACATACTTTATCACATTGGAATTTATTTAAAAAGGACTAACAGGGGGCGGCGCCTGGGTGGCTCAGTTGGTTAAGCCACTGCCTTCGGCTCAGGTCATGATCCCGGAGACCCGGGATCGAGCCCCACATCGGGCTTCCTGCTCGGCGGGAAGCCTGCTTCTCCCTCTCTCACTCCCCCTGCTTGTGTTCCCTCTCTAGCTGTGTTTCTCTCTGTCAAATAAATAAAATCTTTAAAAAAAAAA
>PITA01032504.1:0-13879 GCA_004023965.1 Spilogale gracilis
AGTACATGGGTTGGTGGAAAAGTGGGCTGCATCGGATGGAGACAAGGATCAGAAGGTTTCCTGCCAACAGGGCAACATAAGAGAACAGGAAGAGCACAAAGCAAAATATTTGTATGTTCTGGTTATACGAAAGTCCCAGAAGTATGAATTCTGAGACATTTCTCTGCCTCTCCATAACTTGACTTTGCTGTGTTACACACAAATGAATTATGTATCTGACGGAAATAAACAGAAAAATTGGTGAGAACTCAACAGTATGAACACAGCGATATAAAATTTACTAAGAGTAGATTGGCATGAATATCATATTAATGTTAATTATTCTTGGTTCTTAAATTAAGCTGTTTTCTCTTGTTTCCTTGTCCTTGATTCTATAAAGTATTGTGGCATAATTTTATAATTGGAATGATTATGTATGTTACTCAATTATTCTGCTAATGATTTTTGAATATTTAAGAAACCTTTGAAAATTAAAAACTGTTTATTATTATGAATTATATTATTTAGATAAGAAAATTTGTAAAAACTGTGCCAAGTAAAAGAATGCTTTGTTGTATGTATCTTAAATGTGTGTATGGCTAATACATGAGGTCAACTTTCTTATTTTTACCATTTTCTGGTCAAATTCCACGGATTATCTGGAACTGAAACCTCAGAAATGCAAATGGAAGAGTCTGAACTGCTAAAGGTTAATTTATATAAGGCACACTCTTTTTTTGCTATATTGGTCATGGTAAAACAATGGAATCACTGTTAATTTATAAAGCAACCAATGGGGAACAAACTGCTCAGGAAGATAAAGAATGTCTATTCATGACTGAAATTGTGGAAGTAAATGAGCATTTCAATCATTTTTCGTATTAACATTTCATGTGTTGAAGACAATTTGAACAATGTAAATGTTGCATTGATGTTTGTGATGACATTAAAGTATAGATAAAATCATTAAATTGCTCAAGTATGTTTCAATAGTGCATATGTCATGCTCTCATATAATACTCATGTATTTTGTATTCAATCTAAGGATCTAATGTCAATAAACGGGGATGATATAGAAGTAACATTAGTCAAAAAATGTGGTCAGGGAGCACTCAGTGATACTTGTTGAAACAAAATAAAATGCAACGTTCATGTATTTGCACCTTTTATATCTGTTGTGTAATTTTAAGACATTATTGGAGCAGTACTAGATAAGTTAAGAATAGAGAGAATGGACTTTGAGGAATTGTTTTCCACATTGATGAGGAATGATCTGTCTCCAGTGGGTTTGAACACCTACTACACTTTCTATATTTCTCT
Organism: Spilogale gracilis; assembly: GCA_004023965.1. NCBI lineage: Eukaryota > Metazoa > Chordata > Mammalia > Carnivora > Mephitidae > Spilogale > Spilogale gracilis. The sequence goes on from PITA01032504.1 coordinate 1,300, forward strand.
GGATCTGCTGGGACAGTCATCTAGGCTTCCAGATGTCTATTTAAAAAAGAAAACAAAACAAAACTCAGAATGCATTTGTAACAAAGCTATATAGAAACCATCAACAGTAGTGAATCTCAAAATTGATATTTATGTGTTTCATAGTCCCAGAGAGTATCATATTTAGATACATACACCTATATATGTATCCTATCTCTGTATATATTTTATGTACACTATCTCTATATATGATATGATATATTATTACATTCCATTATATATCATGTACATAGAGAGAGATAGTTAAAAGAGAGGCATTTAGAAAATGGTTCATACCGTGGGAGAGCAATTCTCCATTAAATTATTATTCTAAATTCTAACTTCACAAGGCAGTAATTTTTACTGTGTTCCTACTTTTTTTGAAAATAATACTGAGTTACAGAGTATTCAGCATTTAACCTTAACTACTCTTTAGTCGAAAAGTTTTAGGGACGTAGAGTTCATTGACCTATTTTCTACTCATTGCAAGTGGTGTTTATTCTTTGTTAATGAGGTGGAAATAATGTCAATTTTTCAGATACACTTATTTACTTAAAACAATTTGGCTTAAAAAGAATTATTACTCAAGAAAACCACAAACAATTTAAAGGCAGAATTCACTTGACTCATCCAAATCTCTGATTTTAAAAAGAAGAAACTCAGATCAAGAGAATCTAAGCATTTCTCAGGATGTAGAAGTAATACTCTGTGAATGTCTGAAGACAGAAATCCTGATTCTCCCTCAATTTGGGACAAATTTCATAGAAGACAGCTGAGTGGGAGGATGATGGGTGTCATGAGGAAAGCATGACAAGGCTGTTCTGAATTCTCCATCTGAGGAGAAAAAAATATGCAAGACGATGTATAAGCAGACACCCAGTTGGTCTTCCTGAGTATTTTTGGAACTAAAGATATATGGACTATTGAATATAAATGCTATCTGGAATTCTCCCACTCTAAGTCACTTTAAATAGTTTTCCTTAAGTTTGACCAATAATGAATTGTTTAAATCAGGATGCTTCCTTGTTTTTAGACCATCATCGGCATTGAATCCACAGTAGTGCTACGTATCTATCTCAGCCTACACCTGAGGGGCCATTGCTCATGATCACTGCAGAGAGCGGATGAAAAAGGGAAAAGGAGAGGAAATTTACTACCACGAAAATAACATTTTGGTGGTAGAGATATCATGCACACCTCTAACGTTAAAAACTGAAGTTACAGTTGATGCATAAAATATGTCAGGCAAAAACTGATCAAATGGTTAGAACAGTAACAACACAGAAAGAGGTAAAAACACTGAAGTGTCTTAGGAAGCTGACCAGGCAATCCTTGAGTGAATTGCTTCATCTCTTTAAACTTCATCTTACTCCTTTTACAATGAAGATATCATTACCAAATTCAGAATTTTAATTTGGAATTATTAAGGAATATGAACTAGCCCATGACAGCTATGATTTAAACGGATTAGTTTAGAACCACAGAAAGTATCATGCACCCACACGCAACCAGGGCCAGGGGATTAAAAAGGAAAAAAAAAATTCATAACATTGATTTCATAAGTGATCAGGTAAACTTCAATTTCAACAATCCAATTGGGAAAGCATTTAGTTTAGTTGGATGACAGATTGGTTCTCTTAAGGAATCTTTAACCCCAATCCTTCAAGTGATTTCTTTGCCCTATAAAAATATAGTAAAATGATTACTTTACTTCCTTTATTATATTAAATAAAAATTCTGAGTGCACTTTTGATTAAACTACCAGTATAATAATAGAGACACTTATGTTTAAATTAAAGTTCCATCATGGGTGCCTGGGTGATTTAGTCAGTTAAGCCGCTTCCTGTGGCTCAGGTCAGGATCTCAGGGTCCTGGAATCAAGCCCTATGTCCTGCTATCTGCTCAGCACGGGGGTCTGCTAATCCCTCTCCCTTTGCCTCTCCCCCCATTCATGAGCTCGGTCTCCCAAATATAGATAAAAAATAAAGAAAACTTCTATCACACATTGATAATTCCCCTTAGTGTAACAGATTAGCATGCTATAAACTTACCTTAATTGATTCAGATGATACTAGTCTATTCGAAGATAGTAACTGCTTTGAAATATAGGGAATTCTTCATTACTGTACATATTGAAACACAAATAAGCTGTTTCTGAATAGCAATGTGGAGGGTTGTACATAAGTAGAAGAATGGGACACAGTGAAATTCACTCAATGAAATTCAAAGAATAATACACAATTCAAATTAATATATGGAAAGCATTTTTATAGGAATGAAGTTATCATATATTGCAAAAGAAGTTATATGATAAGACTGAAATCATATGGAATAATCCATATAATTAGTCAAGCTCATAGTTGGTGGGACCCTTCCCAAACCAAGGTGACAAGGCTATTTCCTTATGCAGATCTGAGTGGCTGCCAGGTTAGTTTTAGGTCACATCGGGTAGAATTCCATCCCCCAGATACTCACTGTGCGGAATCATCCCCAGCATCAAAATCTGAAATAAAATGAAGAGAATTATAAATCAGTAATTCACATACTGTCAGATTAATTCTTTATAAATATGTTCAAAATCTCAAGGTGACTTACACCTTCTACAGATTCACAAGGTGAGAGGACTTCAAATATTTACTAAATCTATAACTGATAAAGAGTGATGTTGTTATGCCCCAGGAAAGTGGGCTAGGAATTTCAATGCTGACTTAAGATCTGAAAGCTAGCTCACTAAAAAAATTAAGTATTTTTTATTTTTTGCAAAGGTGACAAAAGTATTCAGGTCCTGTAAATCACTGAGCATCTGCCGACTTCTGAAGAAAATTTGGTTGGGATCAAAGAATATAAACTGAGGTGACAACACAGAAATTAATAATTCTTTGCAAACTCTAAGTAATTACAGTCCCAAAGGCATTTCTAGAGAAATCCTGGCCATTGTGCTAAACCACTGTCCAGAGTGATGTCCCTGGTTGCCTTGGGTGTTGGTTTCCATATTTGCTTTAGCTTGTCTTCAGGCACTATTTCTCTGAAGACCCAAAATACCACCGTCAAAGTTGGTCAGGAAATTTTTCCATGGTCTGGGACTAACTTTGCTGGAAACGATTGTTGGGGGATAGGAGACAAAAAAACGAATGATAAAACAGTAAAGTTTCTTTCCCCATGAACATGGAAGGTAAGAGACGTAAGAAAGATATAAAATTTCAGAGGGAGGGGGCACCTTGGCTTCTCAGTCATTTAAAATTTTAACTTCAGTTAGAATCAGATCTCAGTGTCCTGGGATGATCTTGGGGTCATGGGATCGAGCCCCTCATTATCAGGGAGTCTGCTTCTCCTTTTCCTTCTGCCCCTATGCCCACTGTTTTTCTCTCTCAAATAAAGAAATCAAATCTTAAGAAAATTCACTGAATTATTTAAAAAATACTGGGTGCCTGGGTGGCTCAGTTATTAAGCCTCTGCCTTCAGCTCAGGTCATGATCACAGAGTCCCATATTGAGCCCTACATCGGGCTCCCTGCTCTGCAGGAAACCTGCTTCTCCCTTTCCCACTCCCCTTGCTTGTGTTCCTTCTTTAGCTGTGTTTCTCTCTGTGAAATGAATAAATAAAATCTTAAAAAAGAAATTATGAATTATTTAAAACTTACAATAATGCATATTTCGACATATTATTACCTCTATTATGCATCGAGGAACACAAAAGTTTTAGAGTTTAAATAACTGACTCACACAGCCAGTAAGCAAGAAAATGGATATTTCTAACTCTAATGCTTGTTTCGAGGCTTTCAATGTTTAGTAGCCCTGAGTAAATGAGGATTCTCACTGATGGGGCTCAGAGCAGTCTGTCCCAGGGTGCCACTTACACATGTGGATTGCTTTGAGGTGAAAACAATCAGGCCCAGAGTTCAAGAGGAGTTTTTTGTTCCCACTCACTGCCTGATAGAATTTGGACAGAGGGTCTTGTCCAAGGGAGGGGTACCACCCAAGAAAACTACAGGGTGGGGGGTTGGTCTGGTAAACTGTGGAGGACTCTACAGGGCTTGCTTGTTCAAATTCCCCTCTGTGCCCATTGAATCCCTATCCCTTCTTCTCAGCTGAGGAGAGCATATATATGTCAGTTGCCTGACTATCACAGAGTTTCATGTCTTTAGGGGTCTCATACATATGAAATTGAACATTGTTTTTCTTCTGTTGACCCATCTTTTGTGTATTTAATTTTTGATCAGTCCTTCAGCATAGAGGATATCAAAGCTTGTTGATGTTATAGGTTGTCCATTTCATCACCATGCCCGATGTTGACCAAGCTTACTCCAGATAGCCTGTATCAATCCACAGAGAAGATAGCTGGTCAGACCTTATATATACTCCCCTGACAGACACACTCTAGGACTCCCCTTAGAGACATATACAGGTATTCCAATATCTTGAATTCACCCCTCATCATTAACTTGTTCTGCTGAAATTGTTTAATTTTAATGAAGTAAATTTAATCTTTTTTAATGTGGAACACTCCTTTGATATTTATGTTTAAAAATTATTTTTCTGGGGTGCCTGGGTGGCTCAGTTGGTTGGGCAACTACCTTCGGGTCAGGTCGTGATCCTGGAGACCCGGGATCGAGCCCCACGTCGGGCTCCCTGCTCGGCGGGAAGCCTGCTTCTCCCTCTCAGTCCCTCTGCTTGTGTTCCCTCTCTGGCTGTATTTCTCTCTGTCAAATAAATTTAAAAAAAAAAGTCTTTAAAAAAAATTATTTTTCTAATCCAAGGTCACAAAGATCTTGCCTTGTGTTCTTTTGTAAATAGGTTATACGCCTCCCTTTTACACGGTGGTCTGTGATCCATTTGGAATTAAATTTGTCCAAGCTGCGATGCATGGATTTTTGTGGTATCCTTGCTGTTGGTACTTTTCAATGTCTAATTGTTCACTGTGAAGACTATGTTTTCTACACTAAACTGCCTACAGGCCCCTGTTGAGAATTCGTTAACCAATGCATGCAAGTCTGTTTCTGGGCTTCGTAGGCTGGTCCATTGATCTGCTTGTCTAGCTTCATGAGAATAACACACTGTTTTGAATACAGCAGCTTTATAATATACCTGGAAATGAAATAATGGAAGTTCCCAGCTTTGTTCTTTGTAAAGTTCTGTGACCTAATTAAGTTTCCTTACATTGCTGTGTACATTTTAGATCACTCTGGAAAATAATGAACACAGGCCCAATCATGTTTTTATGGGATTGCTTGAATCCAAACACATATTTGGGGATAATTCACATCCAGATAATATTGAGTCATCTTGCCCAGGAGCACAATATTTGGTTTTATTTATTAAGTTCTTCATATAATCTCAACAGAGTTTTTAATAACATTTCCAGTATAAGCCTTGTCTCTATCTTATCATATTTTTCCTTAGCTATATTGTATATTTGATACTATTGGAAATGGAATTTAAAGATCTAATTTCTGTTTGGGAGTTCCCAGTACAAACTATATAATTGAGGTTATATATTGATCTTGTTTGGCTCAACCATCCTAAACTCACATAAAAAAGGAAAGTGTCTCATACTGATAAAGAATTTGTAGAACCGGCAGTTTTCACTATAACACTACTGCAGAGAAAATGTTAAGGAATGTATAGAAAACTTAGCATAATTTAGAAGTATCAAAGAAATGCGGGACGGATGAAATGAGTTTAGGTGTATTCAGTTCTGTTTTACTATTGTGAGCTTTTGTGTAGAATAGAAATTATTTTCCTCTAAGTTGGGTAGAATTCTAGCTGCACGGGGGTATGAAGACAATGCAATAAATTCAATTACTTTAAGAGGTAAATTGTAAGGACGTGTTTAGAAATCCAGGCTGCCATCTTGTTTACTCAGAAACAAAGCTCCAGGAGAAATGGGCAATGGGCCCCTGGAAAGCAAAGATGAGCCAGGTTGAAGGAGACACCCAATCAGCTGTCTCTTAACCTCCTATCCTGGGAGGTATGGAGAAATAAATTAAGAAAGGAAGCCAGTTCCTGGTACTTAGGACCAGGTGGGATTGTCCCATCAGTTGATCAGACCAGGTGGGATCGTGAGAATCCTGAGAATCCCAGAAGCCTGATATCGAGCCCCACTTCAGACTGCCCGCTTGGTGGGAAGCCTGCTTCCTCCTCTCTTACTCCCCCTGCTTCTGTTCCCTCTCTTGCTGTGTCTCTCTCTGTCAAATAAATAAATAAAATCTTTAAAAATTATAATAAATTAAATGACATTTTCTATTCCTTTATAAATAACATAATCCAAAATGTACACATAAGGTTTACTGGAAAATACCAAAATGTTTTTATTTGCATAACTTTCTATAGATATAAAAAATAGACTAGTGATTTGTGTTAGAAAAAAAGAAAAAAAAAACAGGCTAAAAAACTCTGATATCATCAGAGTTTCAGTAACAGATTGTTTAAATTGGAGTTTATCGTGCTCATACTTCCTAAATCCATGATAGGAATGTTGTTTTTATTACCTTTATTTTTCCACTGATTGTGTGTGTGTGTGTGTGCATGACAATCTTTGGTAGAAAACTACTCACTCAGCGAGGAAAGACTGTAAAAAAAACAATGACAGATTTGAACCATGCACGTCACTGGCTATTTAATTTCACCTCCTATATTCCTCATTAAAATTGTGAATTATATAATGACATCTTAGTTGAGAAATGAGTAAGAGGAGGCCTAACAAGATGAAGCCATTTGCTCAAGGTTGAGACTGGTCAGTTGATTTTAGAAACATCAGCGATTCTACCCATTTCTGTGTTGCTATTGTTTCAACCACTTGTTTGGTGGTTGCCTGATGTTCTTTATTTAACAATTATGATTTCAGTTTTTCCGTGGGAGGAGTTGACTGAATCACTATGTTGTTTGATGAGAGTAAATCTCTCAACTGACTTTTCCCTCTTCTCTTCACCTCTGAAAACAGCACCGATCATAGAGCAACTTTCCTCAGAATACAGGCTGGGGTTTTGAGCTACTGGAGATGAAATTCCAATGATGATCTAAAAAACAAGCAGGAATCCTGATGAGGAATTTGCATTTTTGTATAATGAAGGCAAACTATTTTAAATGTTTTAGAATTGACAAATCCTAGAATACAGGTGTATATTAATTGTTCTGAACCTTTTCACTTACATGAATTCCCAAAAAGACAGACAGGGTGTCCATTCAACCATTGCCTTGCATATTCTTTTCTGCTCAGAGGAGGAATCCTGTCCTTCATGGCATCCATCTCAGTTCTCTCCCATGAAAGTTAGCCCCAGATTGAGGATGAAACAGGATTTCTGTCTTTTAACATTTACAGTGTGTTACTTTCCAATCTTGAGAAATTAAATTCTCTTGCCACGTCTTGTCTATTTAGAGTCAGAGATATGAATTGCTCAAGTGGTTTCCATACTTTTATTATTCACAGTCTACATTGATAAAAACTGCCTATAGATCAATTTGTTTTAGTAATTAGGTATATCTGAAACATCAACATTGTTTCTACCTCTTAAACAAAGAGTAGTGTCAGTTGCAATAAGTAGAAGATAGGTCAATGATCCTCACACTCCTAAAGCTTTTCAGTGCTCCTTAGAGTTAACTGCTCAGCACTCTGTGACATAATTCTTTTATTTTGTTATGTAAAGGAGGACAGGGATCCTTGTTAGTGGTCCTGAAAGCAAAGTAGGAACAATTTGAAAATTTCTACATTTCTGAGGTTAGAATATTGAATAGTGATTTAAAATAGAATTGATGTCTTAAGGTACAGAGCACTCTCAAAATGTCATAGTCGTCAACTATTTGCCATCTAAAATCTTATTGAGGAATATCAATAACACAGATATTAAATCTGTGAGTCTCTACAGATGGTGGTTGCTAAATAATATTGTAACAAAAGCATGTTGTAGCTGAGATAGACATCTGGGGGCCCAGATATGTCTCTCAGTTGAGAATCAGACTAAGATAGAAGGTGCTGGCTTTGGCAAACCCACTAGAATCAGGTGTTTCCTCCTTTGTGAGTAAAATAGCTCCTGCAAGTGGTTTCTCTTTATCCTACACTCATTTGGCACTGATTAAGTGATGTCTTAAGATATATTTCAGATACAAAGATGTGAATTCCTGGATTTTTCATTTATTCATTATTGCCGCAAATATCATTGAGTTCTAACTCATCAGGAAGAGTGTCTTCAAGTTACTTTTCAGTATTATCCCTTTTCATTGGCATTTCATCTTTAGATTGTATCTAAAATATGAAATATCCTGCCAAAGCCAAGACAAGAGCATAATTCAAAAATATGTGGCCAATTCCACAATTTTATCTTTCCTTTATCAATTGCTATCACAAACATCAAGGACAGCATATATTTTGAAATTGTATTTAATTCATGAAATATAAATATGACAAAGGAATGGGTTTCCTGAATATTTTTCAAGATTACAGTCATTAATTGATATGTTCTCTTTATTTTCAACTACTCTTTGCTTTTTCAAGTCAGAGCAATTCCGTTGGTTTAACACGACCCATCGACAAAGTTTGACCAGGTAGGAAAGTGTAGTCTGCTCCACACACCTTATAGTTCAGGAGTTCAAACACATGTGCATTTCTTCAGGGTTCATTCCCAGAAAATTAAGGAAACTTTCTGAGATAGTTTTTAAAAAAGGAAAGTTTATTTTATGTGTAAGTTATAAGACTTGGGAAATATGGTAAAGAAAAACTTTCCTTGTTTTAGACTTAATGATGTAATTAGCAGTCCTCATTAAAATTATTATTGATAGTAATAACATGCATTTTAAAAATAATATTTAAATACTTACCTGTACTATTGAGTAAAATATGTAATTTTTCTCATTATTGCTATTACAAATATTTCATGATAGATTTATAAGAGACAGCATAAAAAGAATAATCAGCTCCATCTGTAAATCAGAATAATTATTTTAAGACTGCTTATGAAAACATGCATTTTACTAAATTATATAGATAATATCATGCAGTTAATATTCACCTAAAATTACCTTTATTCTTTCAGAATTATAAGTCCTTATGGAAGCCTACACACACACAAAAGGTAAATACATGAAAAGCCAGAGAAAGAACACAGAATTCATACTTCTAGGACTTTCATCTGACCAGAACATACAAATATTTTGCTCTGTGCTCTTCCTATTCTCTTATGTTGCCCTGTTGGCAGGAAACCTTCTGATTCTTGTCTCCATTCGATGCAGCCCTCTTTTTCACCAACACATGTACTACTTCCTCAGCCACTTATCCTCTATGGGCATCTGCTACACCTCAATGGTGACACCCAAGTTAATTGCTGACCTGCTAGTGGACAGAAAAACCCATCTCTTACAGTCATTGTATGTTACAGGTCTTTACCATGCACTTCTTTGGGGGCACTGAGATCTTCATTCTTACTGCCATGGCCTTTGATGGCTATGCTGCCATCTGCAGACCTATCCACTATGTGATTATCATGGACAGGACAAGGTGCCATCTCCTAGTCTTAGCTGCTTGGGCTGGTGGGGCTGTCCATGGCTTTCCTCTATTTTCCACTACTATTGGTTTGACCTTCTGTGATCGTAATGAAATTGATCACTACTTCTGGGATATTTTTCCTCTGCTCAAGGTGGCTTGTACTGATACCTACATCACTGGTGTCCTTGTGATTGCCATGTCAGATATGGTTTCCTTAGTAACCTTTGTTGTCTTATTTGTTTCTTATGGGATAATATTGTTCACATAAGAAATCTTTCATCTGAGGAATATGTAAAGCCCTCTCTACCTGTTGGTTTCATATCTTTGTGGTCATCTTGGTTTTTGGACCTGTAATCTTTGTCTACCTTAGACCACCTACTACATTTCCTGAGGCCAAAATATTTGTTCTCTTTTACACCATCAATGCTCCTATGTTCAATCCCCTAATCTATACTCTGAGAAATTCAGAGATGAAAAAAGCCATGAGGAAGGTTTGGAGCCCATCATTATTTTCAAAGGAAACACAGGCTTAATTTGAAGAAGTTTATTGGCTAGTCAACTCCGAGAAGGAAAAGAGAAAGATGTGAATGAATCAGGCAAGGATTATCTCCTGGGGTTTCTGGATCATCACTGTCATGAGGGGAATGAATGGAAGCAATAGGACTACAGGATTTAAATGATCATTGAACAAGTACTGATTCTTGCATCCCAATATTAATTGCAAATTAAGTTAATTTTATGGGTTATTAAGATGGCATAAGTAGGGGAGCTTCATGAACAACAATTGAAGCAAAGCAACTAAACCAATGATATATTATTAGTGAATTATAAAGGGAAGTATTATTAATGATAGTTTTGTTAATACAGGGCATTTAGAGGCCAGACCACACAGTGATAGACATTCTCTGTTAGTTCAAAAGTCGTACTGTTAAAAAAGAAATAATGATAATTTAAAACAAAAGAAGCAATTTAAATTTCTGTTGAAAATTCCCTAGTTCATACAGCAAAAAGATGAGCAAATGAAAAAATATTTAGATAGAATATCTTTTAATTTTTTTAAGATTTTATATATGTGTTTGAGAGCCTAGAGGTGCATGAGTGAGCATGGACAGGAGCAGGGGGTTAGGGGAAGCAGGGTACAGTGGGGGAGGGAGAAGCAGACTCCCCACTGAGCAGGGATCCTGATACAGGGCTCCATCCAGGGCCCTGGAATCAATACTTGAGCCAAAGGCAGTTGCTTAATTGACTGAGCCACACTAGTGCCGAAAGTAGAATCTGTTTTTAAGTGGTTTCTGGAGGGGCGACTGGGTGACTCAGTCATTAAGTGTTTGCCTTGCCTGAGGTCATGATCCTGAGTCCTGGAATTGAGTCCCACAAGGGCTCCCTGCTCCGTGGGAAGCCTGCTTCTCCCTCTCTCACTCCACCTACTTGTGTTCCCTCTCTCACTGCGTTTCTCTGTCAAATTGATTAATATAATCTTTTAAAAAAATGCTACGTGCTTCCTGGGGGTCAACTCTCCCACTGAAATAAGTAATAATAAATAGTGAAGAGAGTCTGAGAATCTACAATTCAGAATGCTGAAACACCGTTCCTGGCATTCTACCTATTGGCCAGAATTTAGGATCATTTTCCATCCAGTTAAAGAGCTACATATAAAAGAATCATGTGTTGCTCACCCCTACCTGAGAAAATTGATAACCAGATGATTAGTCCTTGGATCCACAACCAAAGACTGTTCCTCCAGCCATGAGTGGGAGAGTGAAAGAGAGAACCAAAAAAAGATAAATAAGATGTGATTTAAGTGCAAAATAAATAAAAAAAAACTGATGCATTTTGTTTGCACTTGGTTACTGATATCAACTTTATTCATAATCACAAATCTTCCAAACCTTGGAAGACACCAAGATGCCCTATAATAGGTGAATAAATAAATAAACCTTGTATATCTGGAGAATGGAATATTATTCAGCATTCAAGAGAAATGAGCTATTACAGTAAGAAGATATAGGCATGAACCCTAAATACATAGTTCAGAGTGAAGGAAGCCAAAGTGAAGGGCTCCCTTTTGTAGGATTTCAACTACAGGTCTTCCTTGACTTACAAGGGACAATATAAACCCAGCCTAAGTGGAAAACAGCATTTTAAAAACTCTTAGCTTTTATTTTTTTTAATAGATTTTACTATATATTTGAGAGTGATCAAGAAAGTGTGAGAGATAGAGAGACACATGCAGGGTGGAGGGAGGAGGGAGAGCGAGAAGCCGGCTCCCTGCTGAGTGGGGACCTTGATCCCAGGACACTAGGATCATGACCTCAGCCAAAGGCAGCTGCTTAACTGACTGAGCCACCCGCTTCAAGTAAAAAATACATGGAATCCTCCCAACCTACCAAAATTCACAGCTTAGCCTATCCTACCATAACTGTGCTCAGACCACCTACACTTTTATCTTCCAGTTGGGCAAAGTCATTGAATTCAAGGCCTATTTTGTAAGACTGCAGGAATATCTCACATAACTTATTAAATACTGTACTGCATGTGAAATTCGGATGGCCATATGGGTACAGATGGCTGTAAGTGTCTTGACTATTCACCCTCTTGATTGCTTGGCTCCCCTCACTGCCCCTGCCCAGCATCACATGAGAGGATTGTACTGCTTAATAGTAGGCTTGGAAAATATCCAAATACAAAATTCAAAGTATAGTTTCCACGGCATGTGTATCACCTTTACACCATTGTAAATTTGGAAAAGTACAAGTGAATCCATTGTAAGATGGGAGCCATCTATATATGATATTTGAAACAGCAAGATCATCAGTCCCTGCATGCCAAGGCTTAGGGAAGATGAGTAAGTGGGGCACAGAGTATTTTCAGGGTGGGGAAACTCCTCTTATGTTTCTGAATTTAGGGTAGTGTTATCATACATGTCAAAATCATCAGAATGTATGACACTAAGGGTGAGCCCTGATGTAAACTGGATTTTGGGTGATAAGTTGTGTCAGTGTAGGTTCATTGGACTGTAACACATGTAACCCTCAGGAGGGAGAGGTTATCTCAGTGAGGGGAAGGGGTGTATGGGATCTCGTAGTTT
>PITA01032505.1:0-13756 GCA_004023965.1 Spilogale gracilis
TCTTTGTAGCTCTCCCTGGCCACCCCCTCAGGCTTCTCAGCTGGAGGACCCCAAGGAATGTTCCTTACTCACCTTCTGTGTCTAAGACGCAGGTCAAGACTCTTCTGCACCAGCGTCACCATGTGGGCAGCGTTAAGGAGGGACCCGTAACCGGGCACCCCGCACCCTGGTCTACACAACCACCTGCCTGGGTCTGAGAGGGCCGCGAGTCAATCTATTACCAGCCCCTCTTTTCTGTACAGTAGGTCCTCCCTAAATGAGGGGCCTCGGTGCCAAAGGCCCTTTAAGCACTAACCCTGTAGTTTCTCACCTAACAGCCACAGGCACAGACTCACACCTCCCATCCTTTCTGTGGAAAGCATCAAAGGAGCTCAGGGCCCGTGGCTGGGGCTTCAGGGAGGCTCTCCCGCTGTCCCCAGAAAGCCGCCCAAGTGCCCCAGTACCTACCGACCACGGTGGGTTCCAGGTCTACAAACACCGCTCTGGGCACGTGCTTGCCAGCCCCGGTCTCGCTGAAGAACGTGTTGAACGAGTCATCCCCACCGCCGATGGTTTTGTCACTTGGCATCTGACCGTCAGGCTGAATTCCGTGTTCAAGACAGTACAGTTCCCAGCAGGCATTGCCGATCTGGACGCCTGCCTGCCCCACGTGGATAGAGATGCACTCGCGCTGGGAAGCAGAACATAAACATTGAGATCTTGTTTTCAAGGCATTCGACGCTATGTGGCATGCAACATATAATAACACATATATATGTATATTTTAGTGTCTAAATCTTTTATGAGCCTTTCCCCAAAGGTTTATGTGACCCTTTTATCACTGCGAAAACTGTGGAGCTCTAAACTACCATAGCTACTAAGTGCCAGACTTAGCCCCTCTATAACAGGGTTTGTTACTAAATGCGTACTGTCAATAGTAAACTCCTCATTATGGCTCGTCACAGTTATTCTCTAAAGAGTATTAGTTTTTGATGGTATCCTCTCCAAAGACAGGGTAACAGGTAATACAGAGTCAGGGAAGAAACAGTGGACTAGGACACAGGTTACCATGGCTCATGTTCCACTGGTCACTGTATGTGTGTCTTCCATATACCCATCTACAACTGCGCTCTATTTTTCTCCATCTGGCTTTGCCCTCAGGGCGGCTGACCCATGTGCACTGCACTAAAAGGGCTACTCTGCCCCTGGCTTCTGGGTGCTTTAGCCAATGGCAGGTATCAGCAGGAGACTGGCAGGTTAGTAACAGGACAGTGTGGTCAGGGTGCTCGCTCCCTGGTTCCCTCCTGTCATAGTGTCATGGGTTCCTTGAGTGTGTTTATCAAGGCCACAAACTTCCAGCAGTCAGTGCTTTTCATAAAGCTACCTTCTCAACTTCTAGCAACCACTCCCTCACTTCACCCTCAAAGCTAGGAGTTAAAGGCTACCAGACATCACAAATGCTATCACACTGTACTGTCTCTGCTGGTTTCCTTGGACCCTGCCTTACAGCTTTATAGATAGTACCTTTTTAAAGATATAACTCAAATTACATATTTCAACTGCATAATACCTTTCCTGCCAGGAACCTAACTGTACAGTCATTAATCATTTGTTCTATTTTAGACACATTATCCTTACACAGAGGAAATCAAATCAAATTCAAGGTGTCCCATCTACCCTAAATCCTGGGTAGCTCAGTCATTAAGCATCTGCCTTTCGCTCAGGTCATGATCCTGGAGTCCTTGGATCGAGCCCCACATTGGGCTCCCTGCTCAGTGGAAGCCTGCTTCTCCCTCTCTCACTCCCCCTGCTTGTGTTCCCTCTCTGGCTGTGTTTCTCTCTGTCAAATACATAAACAAAATCTTAAAAAAGAATCCTAATGTAGAATACACCAAAGAACTTGAAGTCCTATTTTCTGTTACACAAGAATCATATCTCGGGGCGCCTGGGCGGCTCAGTTGGTTAAGCGACTGCCTTCGGCTCAGGTCATGATCCCGGAGACCCGGGATCAAGCCCCACATCCGGCTCCCTGCTCAGCGGGAGGCCTGCTTCTCCCTCTCTCACCCCCCCTGCTTGTATTCCCTCTCTGGCTGTGTTTCTCTCTGTCAAATAAATAAAATCTTTAAAAAAAAAAGAAAAGAAAACAAAAACTAATTAAAAAAAAAAGAATCATATCTCAAATTAGGTGCATAGACAGTCACACTATGCTGCAATCCCCCTAGAATCTATCAGTTCCAGAAAGAACTTTTTCAATGACGAGGAGCTCACTCCTTCAGAGAAGGAAGTCATCAACACTCTGGGAAGTTTTGGAGTCCACCCAATCACATCATTTGCAAATCCACATTGTTCACTTTGCCTTACTTAAATCCAAGCAGTTTATACTTCACAGAAAGTCTGATTTGGTTTTCTACTTACTCAGCCCCACTACGAGCACAGTACGCTCTGTACCCCGAGAAAATCCCTCAATTTCTTCTTTTACAAAATGGAGACTGACATGGGATGCCTGAATGGCTCAGTCAGTTATGTGGCTGCCTTTGGCTCAAGTCATGATCTCAGGGTCCTGCGATAGTCCAGCATTGGGCTCCTTGCTCGGCAGGGAGCCTGCTTCTCTCTCTGCCTGTCACTTCCCCTGCTTGTCCTCACCCATGCTCTCTCTGACAAACAAGTAAATAAAATCTCTTAAAAAAAAAAAAAGATTTTATTTACTTATTTGACAGAGAGAAACAGAGAGGGAACACAAGCAGGGGGAGCGAGAGAGAGAGAAGTAGGCTTCCCACCGAGCAGGGAGCCAGATGTGGGGCTGGATCCTGGGTCTCCGGAATCATGACCTGAGCTGAAGGCAGTTGCTTAACCAACTGAGCCGCCCAGGCGCCCCCAAGTAAATAAAATCTTAAAAAAAAAAAAGAGGACTGCCGTGCTAGGTGATCTTTAAGGTCATTTTCATCTGATTATTTATTTATTTTTTTAAGATTTTATTTATTTATTTGACAGTGAGAAACACAAGCAGGGGGGAGTGAGAGAGGGAGAACCAGGCTCCTGCTGAGCAGGGAGTCCAATGCGGGGCTTGATGCGAAGACTCCAGGATCATGACCTGAGCTGAAGGCAAACGCTTAATGACTGAGCCACCCAGGAGCCCCAGATCATCATCTGATTATTTAAAAAATGAAACAAATCAAAAGCTGTCAGGAAAATTATTCCTAGCTTTCAATAGGAAGCCATTATAAATTTATTGCCAACCTCACCAGGAGCATTAAAATCTTACATTTTTTAGTCACTTTTCTCTCTTCTTTGAAAAAATATGTGAAACTTCCTCTGTTCTTTTCAAGCTCAGCTCAACTGCTCTCTTCATATTCTTGGCAGATAACCTTTTTCCCTACTTACCCAGAAGCTTCAACTTCCAGCCAGCAAATGTGCAGATTTTCTGCTCTCCTCATTCCTTTGCTTTACAATAAAGCTATGCTTCCTCCTGTCAATGTTCTATTGATCCCCTACCCAGCAATAGTCCTCAAAGTTATCTGGAGTTCCCAGGCCACTAGAGATCTATACACCTGTTCAGGATACATGGAAATTAAAGCAATTTCATAGTGAGGACTGCTGAGGTGACCAGCCTTTCTCACCATGTTCACAACTACCT
Source organism: Spilogale gracilis (assembly GCA_004023965.1). Lineage (NCBI taxonomy): Eukaryota > Metazoa > Chordata > Mammalia > Carnivora > Mephitidae > Spilogale > Spilogale gracilis. Next base: position 3,614 of record PITA01032505.1, read on the forward strand.
TGATGTTGCATAATTAGAGGTGGGTAAAACTGCTGGAGCTTGAGCACAAATCAAGGTAGTGGCACCAAACTGTACTAGTGTTCACTAGATTCTTCACATTTATGTACTCACAGTACAAACACAAAAAAAGAAAAGGTTGGGGCACCTGCATGGCTCAGTTGGTTAAGCGACTGCCTTCGGTTCAGGTCATGATCCTGGAGACCCGGGATCAAGCCCCACATTGGGCTTCCTGCTCGGCAGCAGGAAGCCCGCTTCTCCCTCTCTCACTCCCCCTGCTTGTGTTCCCTCTCTAGCTGTGTTTCTCTCTGTCAAATAAATAAATAAAATAAATAAAATCTTTAAAAGAAATAAAATAAAACATCTGTTTTTTTTTTAAAAAAGGTCAATTTCATTTAAAAATGTTCATAATGAAGAAAAAATGACTATTGGTTTTATAAAGTCTCCAACCTCAGGACACCTGGATGGCTCAGTCAGTTAAGTGTCTGACTCTTTTCTTAAGCAGATTTTTAAATTTTTATTTATTTTATTTATATATTTTTTAAAGATCTTATTTATTTGACAGAGAGAGACACAGCGAGAGAGGAACACAGGCAGGGAGAGGAACAAGCACACTTGCAGCCGTGCAGGGAGCCTGATGCGGGTCTCGATCCCAGAACCCTGGGATCACAACAGAGACAAAGGCAGATTCTTAACGACTGAGCCACCCAGGTGCCCCTATTTTATTTATTTTAAAATATTTCATTTACTTACTCATCAGAGACAAAGAGCACACAAGAGCCCGGGGAGCGGCAGACAGAGGAAGAAGCAGGCTTCCTGCTGAGCAGCATGCGGGATGCAGGGCTGGATCCCTGGACCCATGACCGGAGCCAAAGGCAGCCACTTAACTAACTGAGCCATGCAGGTATCCCAAGTGTCTGACTCTTGATTTCAACTCAGGTCATATTCTCAGGGTCCTGGGATCGAGTCCTGCATTCATCGGGGTGTCTGCTTAAGGATTCTCTCTCTCCTTCCCCCCGCAGTCTAAAATTAAATAAATCAATCTTTAAAAAATAAAATCTCCATCCTTTTTTTTTTTTAAAGATTTTATTTGTTTATTTGACAGAGAGAAACACAGCCAGAGAGGGAACACAAGCAGGGGGAGTGAGAGAGGGAGAAGCAGGCTTCCCGCCGAGCAGGGAGCCCGATGCGGGGCTGGAGCCTGATGCGGGGCTCGATCCCAGGTCTCCGGGATCATGACCCGAGCCGAAGGCAGTCGCTCAACCAACTGAGCCACCCAGGCGCCCCTCCTTTTTTTAAAAAAAAAAAATTTATTTATTTGCCAGAGAAAAATACAGCAAGAGAGGGAACATAAGCAGTGGGAGTGAGAGAGGGAGAAGCAGGCTTCCCGCTGAGCAGGAAGCCCCATGTGGTACTTGATTCCGGGTCTCCAAGATCATGACCTGAGCCGAAGGCAGTTGCTTAACCAACTGAGCCACCCAGGCGCCCCTAAAATCTCCATCCTTAAGAACTGTGACAAAATGTAAAATATTCATAAAGTACTTGTGTACCTGCTAAAATACAGCTGTCCTGAGACATGACACTTGTGTGTTTTCAGTTGCCAAGTGAACTAGCTGCTTTTGCCATGGAATGCTACTTTCCTACAGAGAGTTGACAAACTATGGCTATTCGGACTTGAATATTTGTAATTTATGTTAACATGTGTTGTCTTCAAGTGAACAAATATTTTTAACGTTTCTTGTTTTAAATTTCTAACATGACAAATGCTTATAGATGTAACCCACATAAACAAAAGCTTCTTGGGAGACCTGGATCATTTGTAATACTGTAGGGATGATCCTGGGGCCCAGAACTTTGAGAACCACCCTGCAGTCTTCAGGAACCCAACACTATGGCTGATCTCAGAGACTGAGTCGAGGCCTCCCAAAAACCCAGCTGCCAGCCTGGCTCCTCAACGGCACAATTTCTGGGGAGCCGCCTGCACCTCCTGCCCCCGCTACCCCCACCTCGGCCACTCCCATGATGCAGGTCGCCGCTGCCCTCGAGACCCATACAAGGATGACCTTCTGCTCGTCCCCTCAGCCCCCTCTTCAGCCGATGTCTGCCCCCCTCCCCCCAAGGAACCCCGGTCCCGGCGTCCGTCCCAGTTTTGCCCCTTCCCGTCGCCTCACGTGGCAGGCTTCGCCCACCCTGCCGCCTGGGCGTCCACAGGTAAAGAGTGGCCTGGGTCCTGCCAATGCGGCCCAGGCCCGGGGGTCTTACCATGGTGAGCTCAGCTGCTGCCCAACGCCGCTACTTAACTTCAACTGCCGCCACAGACGCCACGCGCCCAACTGCCGCGGCGGCACTAGGCACCCTGCCCGGGATTGGTCCGCTGCTGTGCGGGCTCCTATTGGTCCTCAGCCCTAAGGGGTGGACCGAGGCCCAGAATCCCGCTTCTGATTGGCCATTGCTTGACTCATGGAGTATGGCGCCTTCTCATTGGATGCGGCTATGGCGGGAAGGCTGTCGCCTAGTCAAAGGCGGAGCGGTCTGGTTCTTCCTCGGCCTTTAGGTTGAAGTAGCGGCGACAATGGGACACAGGACATTTCCATGCATGTAAGTCCCCAAGTGCTAATGGCCTCAAGTCAAGATTGTGTCACCTTCTCACTTGGAGCCTCAGGCCCACTCTTCTGCCTGTACCTGATTCAGGTCTTTGCGAACGTGACAAGTGTCGGGGGTCTGCCCGTCATCTCCACCTGTAACCAGGCCAGAGGAGAGTCGCTTCGCCCGCCGCCCAGCAAACCGGTAGAAGACCGGCACCGAGCTTTCGCCGAGAAGCTGGACCCTTGGCGTGCAGCCCCCAAGGTCCCGAACTTCCTGAGGCCTTACAAGTGAGGACTTTCAGCGGAAAACTGGGTCAGCGGTCTCCTGAGAAGGCGGACGCTGCAGGCCCATGAAGTCGTGTTCACAGATGTCGCTTCGATACTTGAGGTGGCTTCCTGCGGTCCACGGACGCGCGCTGTGCGTCGGGAGCCTTAGAATCCGAAAACCTATCTGTTAGGTTAGCGGTTTCATGAGGTGCGTCTGGCGGTTGGGAACGTACAGATCGGCCGCTGTTGAATGCCTCACTAACTAGCCCGTGAATGGACCGTGGGGTCACGACCCTTCGAATACGGAAGCGTTCCTATCTCGGATCGACTCCAGTCCCTAGGAGGTGGAGCTGTGCCTGCGGAGGGGATGACCTCCAGATTTATCTGAACTAACAAGATGGATGCCAGCTTTATGCCTTAAGTCTGCCCCATCTTGTCCGCCCCGTTTCTGGTGTGGAAAGGCCTCTGCCATCCAGCACCCGGGAACCAGGGCAGGATTGGAATACTTAACCTGAACTAGGTTTCTGGAGATGAGGAGTGGAAGGGTATACCCCAGCCTCCTCCCCACCCCCATAGCCCCCAAAAGCCGAGTTGGAGCTCTGTGTCCATTTTGCGGGACTTTGGAACAATTACCTGATTCTTCCATTCTGTGAAGATTGACTCAACTTTCCTTAGGATCCAATGTGTATTTATTTCCGAGAAGAGCAGGCTAAGAGGAATTCTGTCACTCTCCCAGGTTATCACCCAAAAGCAACACCCTTTCCAGTGATTCCCCAGAGTGTGTTGGAGCAGACCCTTACCTTTTTCTTAGAGAAGAATAGAGAACTCACCCCCTGCAATGGGACACACGGAAGAGAGGAGAAACTTTTTTTTTTTTAAGATTTTATTTATTTATTTGACAGAGAGAAACACAGCCAGAGAGGGAACACAAGCAGGGGGAGTGAAAGAGGGAGAAGCAGGCTTCCCACCGAGGAGGGAGCCCAATGTAGGACTCGATCCCGGGTCTTCCGGATCAGGACCTGAGCCAAAGGCAGTCGCTTAACCAACTGAGCCACCCAGGCACCTGAGAGGAGCAACTTCTTGAGATATAATTCACATACTATACAATTCACCAATTTTTAAAAAAACTTTAAGTTTTTTGTTTTTTATTAAAGATTTTATTTATTTATTTGACAGAGAGAGATCACAAGTAGGCAGAGAGGCAGGCAGAGACAGAGGAGGAAGCAGGCTCCCTGCTGAGCAGAGAGCCCGATGCAGGACTTGATCCCAGGGCCCTGAGATCAAGACCAGAGTTGAAGGCAGAGGCTTTAACCCCCTGAGCCACCCAGGCGCCCCACGCATTTTTTTTTAGATTTTTTTATTTTTAACTAAGCTCTACACTTGATGTGGGGCTTGAACTCATAACCCAGAAATCAAGAGTCACATGGTCTCTTAACTGAGCCAGCCAGCTGCCCAACTATTCACCCATTTAATATGGTGTATAATCCGGTGGTTTGTAGAATATTCAGAGTTGTGCAGCCATCACCACAATCAATTTTAGAACATTTTTATCACCTTCCAAAGGAAACCCAAACCCTTTCACTGTCAACTCCCAGTTCCTCCCATCTCCCCAACCCTAGGAAACTTGTCTTTTTTTTTTTTGTTGTTATTCGTTTTATTATTTTTTTTAAAGTAATCTCACACCCAACATGGGACCCAAACCTACAACCCCAAGATCAAGAGTCACTCATTCTACAGACCAGCCAGGTACCCCTGCCCTAGGCAAATTCTTATTTTTTTTAAGATTTTATTTATTTATTTGGTAAAGAGAAACAGTGAGAGAGGGAATACAAGCAGGAGGAGTGAAAGAGGGAGAAGAAGGCTTCCCACCAATTAGGAAGCCCAATATGGGGCTTGATTCTGGGACTCCAGGACCATGACTTGAGTGGAAGGCAGATGCTTAACTAAGCCACCCAGGCACCCCCTGCCTTAGGCAAATTCTCACCTACTTTCTGTCTCTATTTTTTTTTTTTTCTACTTTCTGTCTCTATTGATCCACCTATCCTGGACATTTCATATAAACAGAATTATACAATATATGGTCTTTTGTGAATGGCTTCTTTCACTTAGCATGATGTTTTTAAAATTCCTTCATGTTGTAACATGATACATTCCTCCTGATACATGGTACATTCCTGTAGTAGTGTGCTACCTCATTCTTTTTTCTTTTTTTCATTTTTTAAAATTATGTTTTTCCTGTAAACAGCTTTATTGTGCTACAATTCACATCCCATAGAGTTCACCTGCTGAAATTGTACAACTCAGGGGCACCTGGGTGGCTCAGTCGGTTGAGTGTCTGACTCTTGTTTCTTGTTCAGGTAATGATCTCAGGATTGTGAGATCAAGGCCCTCATCAGGCTCTGCACTCAGTGGGGAGTCTGCTTGAGATTCTCTCCCTCTCCCTTTATCCCTCCCCACCTCTAAAACAAATCTTTTTTAAAAAGTGTACAATTCAACTACTTTTGGTATATTCAGAATTGTGCAACCATAATCAATTTTTGAACATTTTCATCACCCCAAATTTCATGCCTTTTTTAAAAAAGATTTTATTTATTTATTTGACAGAGAGAAAGACCACAAGTAGGCAGAGAGGCAGGCAGAGAGAGAGGAGGAGCCCCTAAGGCCTGTGGTACATAATGATAAATTGCCTTACAGAAAAGTTGGGTCAGTTTGCATCCCAGCAAGTTGAGTTTGTATTTTGATTGTCTTCTGAGGTCACCAAAGCAGGGATTATAGACATTTCTGACCCCATACCCGGCTCAATATGTAGCACATGGTACAAGTTACACAAATTAGTAGGGATTAAGGAAGACCCAGTCTTTGTGTTAACAGAAGCCATGGGATGGAGAGGAGGGTACAGGTGTCTGAGATCTCGTCAAGGCGGACTCCATAGGACTTACCATCTGATTGATATGGGGACTCACTGAAGACTCAAGTGATAATAAAGTATCATGAGGCCAAGAACCCCCAACGTTGAAGTGGCCAATATGAGATGAGGAAGCCACCCACCACAGTCACTTAGGGACAGGCGCTGGTAGGGATGGGGTGAAGACTGGCGGTAACTCTTTTTTGTACTCCACTCGGTGGGCAGCAGTCTTTACATGGAGTGCTGGAAGCAGCACTTTCACTGAGCTGGCGAGGTCATCGAATTCTCTGTCCACTTGGATCTCCTGAGGAGAAACCCATTACAAGGTGGTATATTATCAGCTCTGAGAACTTCACTGTTTTTTACTTATATACACAAGGATTTGAAGAAACACCTTAGGGAAGCTTCTCTCCTATGAATGACAATGTCATTCCCCCCAAAACATTAAAATAGAGAAGGGAAGTGGCTCCAGAGGAGCTCCTTGGAGCCTGCACTACTTTTTTGATCTGGGGGCTGATGTCTGTAAAAATTCATAGCCTTAAGCCACAAGCACCTTTCAGGATAGACATTATTTCTTTTTTTTTTTTTTTTAGACATTAATTCTTTTATTTATTTTTTTTAAGATTTTTATTTATTTGACAGAGAGAAACACAGCGAGAGAGGGAACACAAGCAGGGGGAGTGAGAGAGGGAGAAGCAGGCTTCCCACGGAGCAGGGAGCCCGATGTGGGGCTCGATCCCGGGTCTCCAGGATCATGACCTGAGCCTAAGGCAGTCGCTTAACCAACTGAGCCACCCAGGTGCCCCCAGACATTATTTCTTAATAAGAAATGAAAAGCATGGGGAGTGAAGGGAAGAATACTAGCACCAGTGGGGTCTTTTGCTACACAGTCCTTTCCTGTGGGGTCTGCTAGCTCATCTCCTCTTCACAATGAGCCTGGCTGGAAGGTTTTAGCCCCATTTCATAAAGACAAGGATGAAACCTGGGAAGGGTTTATATGAACTGTCAGGATGCAGAAGTATTTCCCTTGGGAGTGCCTGGGTGGCTCAGTTGGTTAAACGTCTGTCTTCAGCTCAGGTCATGATTCCGGTCCTGGGATCGAACCCCGAGTTGGACTCTCTGCTCAGGGGGTAGTCTACTTCTCCCTCTCCCTCTGCCTGCTGTTCTGCCTGCTTGTGCTCTCTCTGTGTGTCAAAAAAATAAGTAAAAAAATTTTTTTAAGATGTTATTTATTTATTTGACAGAGAAACACAGCTAGAGAGGGAACACAAGTAGGGGGAGTGAGAGAAGGAGAAGCAGGCTTCCTGCCGAGCAGGGAGCCCTATGTGGGACTCGATCCCAGGTCTCCAGGATCATGACCTGAGCCGAAGGCAGTCGCTTAACCAACTGAGCCACCCAGGGTCCCCTAAATAAGTAAAACCTTAAAAAAAAAGAAAGAAAGAAAAAGAAGTATTTCCCTGTAAGCTGAGGAGAAAATCTAGGTTGGGGAGATTAGACTAATAACAACAGTTAAGGAAAAAGAAAACACTACATTGCATCTGGACTAGTGTTACTCTTCAACTCAGAAGATCCCATATTGACGCCTCAGGATTTAGTCCCAGGCTTGTCTGAATCTCACCTCTGTGGTGTTTCCATTACATTAAACGCTCCTGATGATAACCATAGGTTATATTGAATAAGCACAGTTTGCAAAACAGTTTCATTCCTTTATTTATTTTTTAAAATATTTCTTTATTGGGATGCCTGCGTGGCTATTGTTAAGCATTTGTCCTCAGCTTAGGTCATGATCCCAAGTTCCTGATATCGAGCCCCACATCAGGCTCCCTGCTCGGTGGGAAGCCTGCTTCTCCCTCTGTCACTCTCCCTGCTTGTGTTCCCTCTGTCAAATAAATAAATAAAAATCTTTGAAAAAATAATATATATATTTAAGTGATCTCTGTACCCAATGTGGGTACTCACAACCCTAAGATCAAAATCACATGCTCTTCTGACTGAGCTGGCCAGGTGCTCTGTACCCAATGTGGGTACTCACAACCCTAAGATCAAAATCACATGCTCTTCTGACTGAGCTGGCCAGGTGCACCTCCCCTCCCCGCTTTTTTTTTAAATGATAGAAGTCAGTGCTAACAGGAATTCTGAGAGCAGGAGGAAGATGATCAAGGCAAGCTAATATTTGACTTTGGAGCTGTAGAAACTGGGCAGGCAGAAGGAAGCAACAAGGTTGTTTGACATCAGTTGTCGCAAGCCTGAAGGACTGAACTGTAAAAACACGTCTCTGGAAAGGTTTTGACTTAAATCTGGGTTGACATCAACCAGGATTAGAATAAGCCATGATTTGCGACTAGACTTCCTTTTAATAACTCATATTTGGGGATTCTCTCCTTAGTGTTTAACTGATTTTGATTTTCTATATTAAAAAGGCACAACTGAATGAAAAGGAGTCAATCTCCCTCAAGGCCACAAGAGTGAATCTTCTAGCATCACAATCCGCCTGCAGACAGAACAGACCAGGGGGCGGGGCGGGGGTGCCTAGCAAGTTTCTAATCTGCAAATCCAAACTCAGCAAACAGTAAGCTTTGTCTCCTCTGAGCCACCTACTCTCTTAGCGAATGAAGAACCAGGCAGGAGTTGGAGGTGAGACCATGGTGGTACCCCTCCCCTTCTGGAGTGAGAATAGAGCCAGAGTGGCACTGTGACCCTACATTGTGGCCTGGGGTGGGGCTCACACTCAGCCACACTAAGTACCTGGGCAGGGTACTCTATTTCTCTGATCCCCACTCTCTTTCTCTAAATGATAACGCATGCAGCTGTTGGGAGGCTACAGAGGACATTCATGAGAAGCTCTTACAGAGAAGTCCAGGAGTTCTAGGGCGGACAGCGGATTTTCCCGGACAGACTTTAGAACTCCAAAGCAGCCTTCGCCTCGCATGGGATTCCTGGACATCTGAAACACACACACACAATTAAGAAAACCCGAGCCCAAGGAGGCTGCTTCTCCAAAGGGAAGGAGGGATTCTTCATTTCTGCTGAAGTGACTCAGGACAGCCCCACTGTCTCAGCGCAGAAGTTGTCTCTGCTGACAGAAAGCTCTTGGGGAAGGCGCTGGGCCCGGGAAGGGGGGAGAGAATATACACCGGCTGAGCAGCTGCCCATGCCCACTCTGCCAGATGCCGAAGATACACACAGGGCACACTCCTGCCCTTCTTTCTTTATTTTTAAAGGTTTTCTTTATTTATTTGACAGAGTGAGAGAGCACAAGCAAGGGGAACAGTAGGGAGAGAGAGGGAGAAGCAGATGCCCCCTCCGAGCAGGGAGCCCAATGTGGGACTCGATCCCAGGACCCTAGGATCATGGTCTGAGCTGAAGGCAGACGCCTCACCATCTGAGCCCCCCAGGCGCCCCACATCCCTGCCTTTAAAGAGCTCACCCATCACGGGGACGAGAGGAAAAGGAAACATCATGAAAATGCAGTGCAATGAGAGTGTGTATCGCCTCTAGCCTCTCCGTGGGAGTAAGGGTTAGGCAGCGGCTAAAACACCGGCCCTGAGCTTTACAGGGGAGGCAGCACAGCTGGGTATTTCAGCCAGAAGAGCCAGAGAAGCAAAACAGAGGAGAGACATTGCACCATGTGTAGGAAATCCAGAACAGCTTGGGATGAGAGAATGAGCTCCACAGGCGGAAGGCAGAGGGGTATGGCAGAGCCTGAGCCCAGTGTATAGTGAATGATGTACTACTAAACTTGGATTTCTCCAGAGGGAACTGCTGACAGGTTTATAGCAAGGTGCAACAGGAGCATGTTTCTGGTTTAGAAAGATCACCTGCTGGGTAGGAAGGAAGGGCCAGAGATGGGAAACTAGCAGGTCCACAGAACCTGATGGGAAGTGAGAAGGAGGAGCAAGGCAGCCTGGTCGCTCTGCAGGAAGATGAAGGACGGAAGGCGTGGGCATGGGAAAGAAAGGGAGGGGTGAGCACTGCCCCCCCTTCTGACTCCATGAGGAAGCCTCCCCCACCCCCGCCCAGATGAGACAGCCCTTAGAGCGAGATGATGTCTTCAGGTTATGCTTTGTACCCATGGGACATTCAGGGGACCATCTGACAGGTGGCTGGAAATGGGGATCCAGAGCTTAAGAGAGGTCTTGGTTGTGGGGGGGGCGGGGGCGGGACAAGGGGTGAGTAGGAGAGGAGTGAGCCTCAGGCTGGGGATGGGAGGGCTACACAGGGCTCCTCTGCCAGTTGGGGGAGCTGAGAGCCGGGTGGGGCTCTATAACCCCGGGACCTGGCAGTAGGTCTGAGGATGGCCAACAATACACCTTGGCTGAGCCGGTGGGCTGAGAAAGAGGAAGGATAGCTGGGGGGTGGGGTGACACTGCTGGGAGGGAAGGAAGGACG
>PITA01032506.1:0-13873 GCA_004023965.1 Spilogale gracilis
GGAGACAGAGAGAGAAACCATTAGTATCCTCTGGCTTCCTCTCCCCTCCGCCTCCCCGACTCCCACGGCCATTACATCCCCACGCCCGGTGGTTAGACCTGCACAGGCTCCTCAGTGGAAAGGAGGCGCCTTCCCTCTGTGGGGAGCAGACGGAGGTGGGCACCCACGTCAGTCTAGCCTGGACCCGGATCCCACCCTCCACTTTGGGCCTGCATTTCGAGCCACAGGGAGCATTACCCGAGCACAGCCCTGTGTCCCAGCTGGTGGCTGCTGTTGCCTCTCTGGCCCTAGGGACTGGTCAGGCGGCTCCTGGTCACCTGAGAGGGAAAGAACAGCAAATCCAGCTTCCAAGGCCCCCAGGGAGGTGCAGAGGGCCTCATCGGTCTGCTGGCAACAAGTGGCCCCTGCCCTGCCAGCAGCTCCGACCTTCTCTCTGGCCCTGTTTTCTCCCTGTCCCCCAGCGGCAGCCCATGTTTGAAGGTGGGCCCCAGGGATTGTAGCTGTGGCTTGGACTCTCCCAGAGCGGCAGCCGTTGCCATTTCCTGGCAGGATCAATGCAGCCAAACGGTACTGATGGGAAGAAAGACTCGATGCTGCTGGAAGGCTATGTCCCGGGCTGCACTTTGGGGCACAGGCACGCATCACCCCTGTTGCACAAACCCCACGCGGGGGAGGATATGGCTTAACACCGGTCCTGTCGGGACCCTGTTTCCTGTGGGAGAAGCTGCCCGGGGAGATGGGCAACAAAGCTGAGCCCGGAGCACAGCCAGAGCCAGAGCCAAAGGTTTCTGTCCTCATCTCCTCTCCCCTGCACAACGATGACACCCACAAGACTCACTGCAGGGTGCAGGCCCTCTGGGCAGGACGGCTCCCTGGCTCAGAGCCAAGGGTTCCCAGCTTCCTGGAACTTGAGGGGCTCTGCCGTGGAGGTCGGCACTGCTGCATTCTCCATGATGCACGCATAAACAAGATGGCACCAGCCTCTGTGTTGCAAGCTAAAAGAAAAATCTCTCACCAATCTGGACTTGGGATGTGTGTGTGTGTAGGTGTGCACACGTGTGCGCGTGTCTGTAGGAGCTGGGGTGAAGTAGGGAATGGGGGAGGGAACTCAGAGGCCCATCTGGCTGGTGCTTTCTCCCTCAATCAGCCCCAGGCCAGGAGGCAGGGCTGAGCCACAGAGACCAGTAGGCCACAAAGCCCAGGTGGCTAAAGCCTGAAGGTTCATGGTCCAAGGTTTTTTTTTTTTTTTTTTTAAGATTTTATTTATTTATTTGACAGAAAGAAACACAGCTAAAGAGGGAACACAAGCAGAGGGAATAAGAGAGGGAGAAACAGGCCTCCCACCGATAAGGAGCCTGATGCAGGCCTTGATCCCGGGTCTCCAGATCATGACCTGAGCAGAAGGCAGTCGCCCAATCAACTGAGCCACCCAGGCACCCCTCATGGTCCAAGCTTTGAAGGGGTTCCTGGCTTCAAACCAGCTGCCAGCCTTCTCTTCCTCAGGGCCCCTCCCTGGGGGAAGGAGGGTCCAGAATGGTGCTCAGCACACATGGAGTGCTACCCTAGGTTAATGCCTGCCCCTGTGAAAATGACCCACGACCGGATCTGACATCCCAGTGATTCCAGTGACCCAGGGGCACCCACGGCAACCCCTCATTAGGAACAGATGGAGCGTGGGTAAAGAAGGGGCAGAGGAGGAGGGGCAGGGCACCCAGAGCGGAGGAGCATGGCCTACTCACTTGGCCCTTTGGGATTCGGTCTCTGCTTGAGTCACTGTCTTCTCCTGCCACTGCCGCCGAAGCCGCCGCCGCCACCACCTCCGCCTCCCGTGTCCTCCTGGCCACCGATTTCTTCCCAGCCCCAGGGTGCTTGGGCTGTTTGGTTCCTGGAGGGCCCAAGGCACTCCTCTTGGACTTCCCAAGCAGCGGGACACCGGAGATTGGGGGGAAGGTGGCCGGCTCCTGGGGAGCTGCTGAGACTCTCTGCCCCCAGGAAGGAAAGCTTTTCCCTGAGGTGACTTTGGCGGGCCCCTCTAGGGATTTCTTCTCCTGGGTCCCCTTCCTCCTACAGGTGGCTCCAGGCAGGCCACCTTCAGCAGCAGCAACAGCAGCTCCCCGGTAGCTGGGCCTGCTCTCCCCCTTCCCCCAGACCACACTGGGCATCTTCTTGGAGGAAGACATGTCCAGCTCTCCAACAGCCTGCCTCTCCACAAGGGAAGGGAATCCTCGGGGAGCTGAGGTCAGGGGAGGGCCGGGCACGTGCAAGAAATCCCTTCCGTGGAAACTCGAGTGTCGCAGGGTGTCCCCGGGATCCTCGGGGCTGCTGGGCTTGGCTTGGCCTCCTTCTTTGGCGTAAATGCGCACCCTCATCAGCTGTATCTCACCGACGTCGTCGGAGGACTCCGGGTCGGAAGGCAGCCGGGCGCCCGGGCCTTCGGTGGCATAGGGCCGCTGGCGGTCCACCTTGGCTTTCGCCCTGCTCTTGGCGCCTCTTCTCGGGGTCGCCCAGGCCCGGCGACCCTTGGGCACAGCGACGTGCAGCAGGGCGGCGGCGGCCGAAGGCGGCTGCGACTCCACGCGGCCCAGGGCGAGAAGCGCGCCTTGCTCACCGCGCCCTGCCTCTAGGTCGGCCAGGCCGCCCGACGCTTCCGCGGTGCGGCCCTCGGGGGACGGGTTTCTCTGCACGCCCAGGGCATCGCGCTCTGTCAACTGCAGCACGACGTCGGCGGCGGTCTCGTCAGCCAGCTGGGGCGCGCACTCAGGGGCGTCCCCCTTGTCGTCGGCCGGGGAGCCCGGGCGGCCTTCGCGCCCCCACAGCACCGGCCCTCCCGCTTCCAGTACTTGCCGCTCGGACTCGAAGCCCTCGACTTCTGGGAAGCCGCCCTCCCCCTCACCGCTCCGCGGCGGCCCCGGATCCAGACCTAGTCTCGGGGCCCTCCGGCCGGGGGGGCGGAGGCCGGCCTGCTCCCCGCCCTCCAGGCCGAAACCCGCTCCCCAGACAGGCACCTCATTGGGAGCGCTCATGCCTTCGACGTCGCGCAGCCCGGCTTCGAGGGAGATGATCTCTTTGGTCCTGGCGCGACAGGCGACCGGCGGAGGGCGCGGAACTTGTGGAAAGAATCGCTAAGCGTCGGGGTGATGCCGGCACTCACCACAGGATAAGCGCCACGCGGTCGGCTTTTAACCACACGAGATCACGTCAAGCAACGCGTGACTTGCGCGCGCTCCAGACGAGAGTGCCTCGGCTTCTTCATTGGTCCGCTCCACCCCCTCTCGCCAACCAGCACTCCCTTTTTTGGCCCGCCTCTTGAGGCCTTAACCAGTGGGATGGAAGGCATTTGGTTCTCTTCGCAATTGGTTCAAGTGTCTGAGTCTGGCAGTTGGGGCGGTGGACGGAACTGTTCTGGTTCCCCCTACCTGCTTGGACCCTGCTTTACTGTTGGAGTCATGGTTCTGAGCTTCTGTCTTCACATTCACAGAGCAGGGGGGCGTCACCTGTCTCTGGGGTAGTGGGGACAAACGGTTAGGAGGGAGGTGAGGCACAGCGCATAGAGAATTTGCTGGACTCTGTTCCACAGTGGCACTTAGGACCGGATGGAAAGTGGGCACGGGAAGCCACAGGCAATGATGGGAGTGTAGGTTTCATATGTTCCCCGTAAAGGGCCGGAGAGGAAACGCCGTTTCCTTACCGTGGAGAATTTAGAGTATTCCCAGTTTTTCCCATCGTCAACATCTGCGTGTGTGCGTGCGTGTGCACACACACACATCTGACTGAGTCTGATGTGCCCCAAAGCTCAAGAACTACTGGCATATTTCAGTCCCTTAGAAGACATGTCCATATTGAATGGAGGTGGGTCCTCTGCCCTTATTTAGTGTGTCCCCTTTGCCTTCCCCTTCCCGTCTCCTCTGGTAACTACTGCTCGGAGTTAGAGAACTTTGACGGTAAGTTGAAACTCTCCTTTTGTCCCACGCCAGTCACTTCTCAGTTCTCTCGAAATGACTGCTGTTTTGACTTACCCACTTTCTTTTAAAAGATAACGGCTGCTATTTAGTAAGTAACCTTTACAAAAATACGACAAATTGCAATAAAGTGTTAATTATATTTATGAAACACGGTATATATACCCAATTTTAGAAAGACTACAATTTGACAAATGGATAGGAATTGATCAAGCCATGAGGAATGGTACATTGCACCTCCAGACGTGCCACATGTGTAGGTTCCTTTCTGTGAAGGACACCATGTGCAGAAGTCTACATATCGTAAGATTTTTTTTTTGAAAAAGTTCATTTGTTTATTATGAGGGGAGAGAAAGAGTAGTCATGAATGAATGGGGGGAGGTGTAGAGAGAGAGAATCTTGAGGCAGACTCCCCACTGAGCGCATAGACCATTGCAGGACTGCATCCTACCACACATGAAATTGTAATCTCAATGGGGATAACCAAGGGGAAACCAAGAATCAGACACTTAACTGACTGAGCCACCCAGGTGCCCCTACAGGATTCTATTTTGGTGACATTCTCAGGAAGTCCAAACCATAGGGACTGATAACAGATTGGTGGTTGTCAGTGTTTGGGTGTTGAAAGAAGGAGTTTAACTATCAGAGCATGACTGGTTTTGGTGGGTGATAAAATTTTTTTTACAGTTTGGTTATGGTGGTGGTTCCCTAACAGTATGAATTTGTGAGGACTCAGACCTTGATGTAAATTCTATCTCAATAAGTGAATAAAAAATATTTTTGAAAAGCACATCATAGGAGCGCCTGGGTGGCTCAGTTGGTTAAGCGACTGCCTTCGGCTCAGGTCATGATCCCAGAGACCCGGGATCGAGCCCCACATCGGGCTCCCTGCTCGGCAGGAAGCCTGCTTCTCCATCTCTCACTCCCCCTGCTTGTGTTCCCTGCCTGGCTGTGTTTCTCTCTGTCAAATAAATAAAAAATCTTTAAAAAAAAAAGAAAAGCACATAATGAATGGATATTGATTATTAACTGATTATTTTTCTGAATTTGAGCATCATATTTTTTTTACTGTCTATGATTTATCCATTGCTCAGTGTGGGGCACTGAAATCCTGTACTATGTATTGCTGTCTAATCTATTTAAATCTGTTAGTAGTTGCTCAATATATATTGAACTCCCCCTAAATAGGCAAAACAGTTAATAAGAAATATAAGTGAACTCATTGATAACAATATAATAATAGTAAGGACTTTAATACCCCACTTACACAATGGACAGAACAAGAAGGAAAATAATGGCTCTGAATGACACACTGGAATAGATGGATTTAACAGATGTAGTCAAAACATTCCATCTTAAAAT
Organism: Spilogale gracilis; assembly: GCA_004023965.1. Taxonomy (NCBI): domain Eukaryota; kingdom Metazoa; phylum Chordata; class Mammalia; order Carnivora; family Mephitidae; genus Spilogale; species Spilogale gracilis. Next base: position 5,322 of record PITA01032506.1, read on the forward strand.
GAGTATATGCATTCTTTTCAAGTGCACATGGAACATTCTTCAGAACAGATCACATTTTAGCCCATAAAACAAACCTTAACAAATTCACAAGGATTGAAATCATACCATGCATATTTCCTGACCTCAATGCTATGAAACTAGTAGTCAATCATGAGAAAATGTCTGTATAGCGGCGCCTGGGTGTCTCAGTCGTTGAGCATCTGCCTTCGGCTCAGATGATGGTCCTGGAGTTCCAGGATTGAGCCCCGCATTAGGCTCCCTGCTCGGTGGGAAGCCTGCTTCTCCCTCTCTCACTCCCTCTGCTGTGTTCCCTCTTTAGCTGTGTTTCTCTATGTCAAATAAATAAAATATTTAAAAAAGTCTGCATAGACAACATACACTTGGAGGTTAAATATCATGGTACTAAACAATGAATGGGTCAACCAGAAGATCAATGAAGACATAAAAAAGTATATGAAACAAATGAAATGAAGATATAATGGTCCAAAACCTCTGGGATGCAGCAAAAGGGGTTCTAAGGGAGAAGTTTATAGCAATACAGGCCTACATCAAGAAGCAAGAGAAATCTGAAACAACATAACCTTGCACCTAAAGGAGTTAATAAAAGAACAACAAACAATCTAAAACCAAGAGAAGGAATGAAATAATAAAGATTAGAACAGAAAGAAATGATACACAAACTGAAAAAAAACAATAGAAGTGATCAATGAAACTAGGAATTTGTTCTCTGAAAAGCTCAACAAAACTGATAATCTCTAGCCAATCTTATGATGGGAAAAGGAGAAAGGACTCGAATAAATAAAATCACAAATGAGAGAGGAGAAACTACCAACACCACAGAAATATAATTATAAGAGAATATTATGAAAAACTATATGCCAAAAAGTGAACAACGTAGAAGAAATGGATAAATTCCCAGAGACATATAAACTAACAAAACTGAAACAGGAGGAAATATAAAATTTGAACAGACTGCTAACCTGGAAAGAAATTGAGTCAGTAATCAAAAAATTCCCAACAAACAAAAGTTCAGGAGCAGAAGGCCTCACAGCAAATTCTACCAAACATTTAAAGAAGAGTTAATATCTATTCTTCTCAAACTATTCTGAAAAGGAAGGAAAACTTCCAAATTCATTCTATGAGACCAGAATTACCCTGATACTAAAACCAGGTAAAGATGCCACCATAAAAGGGAACTATAAGTCAATATCCTTGGTGAACATGGATGCAGAAATTCTCAATAAAACACTAGCAAACGGAATTGAACAGTACATTAAATAAATCATTCATCACAAGCAAGTGGGATTTATTCCTAGGTTGCAAGGATGGTTCAATATTCACTAATCAATGTAATACATCACATCAATAGAAGAAAAGGTAAGAACCATGTGATCATTTCAACAGATGCAGAAAAAGCATTTGACAAAGTACAATATCCATTCATGATAAAAACCCTCAACAAAGTATGTTTAGAGGGAACATACCTGAATGTAATAAAGGCCATATATGAAAACCCCACAGCTAACATCATCCTTAATGGGGAATGTCTGAGAACTTTTCCCCTAAGTTCAGAAACAAGACAAGGATGTCCATTCTCACCACTTCTGTTCAACATAGTCCTGGAAGTCCAAGCCACACCAATCAGACAACAAAAAGAAATAAAAGGCATCCAAATTAGTAAGGAAGAAGTAAAGCTTTCACTATTTGCGGATGATATGATACTATATATAGAAAACCAAAGGGGTACCTGGGTGACTCAATTGGTTAAGCATCTGACTTAGCTGAGATCATGAACTCAAGGTCCTGGGATCAAGCCCTGTGTGGGACTCTGCACTCAGCGAGGAGTCCACTTGCCCCTCTTCCCCTCCCCTTGATTGTGCACGTGCTTTCTCTCTCAAATAAATAAATAAAATCTTAAAAAAACCCCAAAACTCTACCAAAAAGCTGCTAAACCAACACATGCATTCAGTAAAATCTCAGGGTACAATATCAATGTACAGAAATCTGTTGCATTTTTGTATACCAATGATGAAGCATCCAAAGGAGGAATTAAGGAAACATCCCATTTATATCTGCAACCAAAATAATAAGATACCTAGAAATAAACCTAACCAAAGAGGTGAAAAAAGTGTACTCTGAAAACTATAAAACGCTGGTGAAAGAAATTGAAGCCAACAGAAGAAAACAGAAAGACATTCCATGCTCATGGGTTGGAAGAAAAAATACTGTTAAAATGTCTATACTACCAAAAGCAATCTACACATTCAAAGCAATCCCTATCAAAATACCAATAGCACTTCCCACAGAACTAGAACAATCCTAAAATTTGTATGTAAGCACAAAAACTAAAGAAATCTTGAAAAAGAAAAGGAATTCTGGAGGCATCACAATTGTGATCTTCAAGTTGTATTACAAAGCTGTAATAATCAAAACAGTATGGTACTTGCACAAAAATAGATCAATGGAGCAGAACAGAAAACTCAGGATTAAACCCACAATTATATGATCAATCAATCTTCAACAAAGCAGGAAAGAATATCCAATAGGAAAAAGTCAATCTCTTCAACAAATGGTGTTGGGAAAACTGGACAGTAATGTGCAAAAGAGTGAAAGTGGACTTCTTTCTTACACCATACACAAAAATACATTCAAAATGGATTGAACACTTAAGTGTGAGACCTGAAACCATAAAAATCCTAGAAGAGAACACAAATAGTAATTTCTGAAATTGGCTGTAGCAAATTTTTTTCTAGATATATCCCTTGAGGCAAGGGAAAAAACACCAAAAATAAACGATTAGGAACACATCAAAATGAAAAGCTTGTGCACAGCAAAGGAAACAACAAAACTGAAAGGCAACCTGTGGAATGGGAGAAGATACTTGCAAATGACATATCCAATAAAGGGTGAGTATCCAAAATATATGAAGAATTTATAAAACTCAACACCCCAAAAACAAATAATCCAGTTAAGAAATGGGTAGAAGACATAAATAGACATTTCTCAAAGAAGACATACAGATAACCAATAGCCAATGAAAAGAGGCTCAACATCATGGATCATCAGGGAACTACAAATCAAAACCACAACTGTTGGAATGGCTGAAATCAACAACACAAGAAATAGCAGGTGTTGGCAAGGATGCGGAGAAAGGGGAACCCTCTTATACTGTTGGTGGGAATGCAAACCAGTGCAGCCACTCTGGAAAACAGTATGGAGGCTCCTCAAAAAGTTAAAAATAGATATACCCTCTGATCCAGCAGTTGTGCTCCTACATACTTACCCTAAGAATAAAAAGTACTAATTCAGAGGGATATGTGTACCCTTATGTTTATAGCAACATTATCTACAATAGTCAAATATCGAAACAGCTCAAGTGTCTGGCAACTAATGAGTGGATAAATAAGATATGGTATATTTATAGAATGGAATATGATTCAACCATAAAGGAATGAAATCTTGTCATTTGCAATGAAATGGATGGTGCAAGAGAGTATCAGCAAAGTGAGTCAGTCCGAGAAGGTCAGATACCATATGATTCCACTTATTTGTGGAATTTAAGAAATAAAACCTATGAGCAAAGGGGAAATAAAGGAGAGAGAGAGACAGAGAGAGAGAGAGAGAGAGAGAGAGAGAGAGAGAGAAACCAAGAAACAGATTATTAACTATAGAGAACAAATTGATGGTTACCAGAAGGGAGGTGGGCGAGGGATGATGTGTTAAATAGGTGATGGGGATTAAAGATTGCGCTTGTGATGAGCACTGGGTGATGTATCAAACTGTTGAATCATTATATACTACACCCTAAACTAGTATTACACTATATGCTAATTAACTGGAATTTATTTTTTTTTAAGATTTTATTTATTTGACAGAAAGAAACACAGTCAGAGGGGGAACACAAGCAGGGGGAGTGAGAGAGGGAGAAGCAGGCTTCCCGCGGAGCAGAGAATCTGATGTAGGACTCCATCCTGGGTCTCTGGGATCATGACCTGAGCCAAAGGCAGTCGCTTAACCAACTGAGCCACCCAGGCGCCCCTAATTAACTGGAATTTAAATAAGATCTTAAAAAAACAAAGAAGATTAAGAACTTATACATCTCAACATCAAAAAAACCCCCAAATAATCCACTTAACAAATGGGCAGAAGACATGAAGAGACATTTATCCAAAGAACACATATAGGTGGCCAACAGACACATGAGAAGATGTTCAATATCATTCATCATCAGGAAAATGCAAATGAAAACCACAATGAGATATCATCTCATACATGTCAGAATGGGTAAAATCAAAAACACAAGAAACAGCAAGTATTGGCAAGGATACAGAGAAAAAGAAACACTTGTACACTGTTGGTAGTAATACAAACTGGTATAGCCACTGTGGAAAACAGTGTAGAGATTCCTCAAAAATTAAAACTAAAACTACCAGGGGCACCTGGATGGTGCAGTTGGTTGAGTGTCTGACTCTTGGTTTTGGTTCAGGTCATGATCTCAGGGTCATGAAGTGGAGCCCCCCTTTGGGCTTTATGCTCAGCACAGAGTCTGCTTGAGTTCCTCTCTCCCTCTCCCTCACCACCCCACTCTCTCTGTCTCTAAAGTCAATCAACCAACAATCAATCAATCAATCTTTAAAAAATATAGCTACCATCAATCTAGTAATTCTACTACTGGGTGTATACTCAAAGAATACAAAAACACTAATTCAAAAAGATATATGTAGCCCTATGTTTATAGCAGCATTATTTATAAGAGCCAAATTATGGAATTAGCCCAAGTGTACATCAATAGATGAATGGATAAAGAAGATGTGGTACATATATAAAATGGAATATTACTCCGCCAGAAAAAAGAATGGAATCTTGCCAGTTGCAACATCATGGATAGATCTAGAGAGTAAAGTCAGTCAGAGAAAAACAAATACCATATGATTTCACCAGTAGGTGGAATTTAAGAAACAGAACAAATGATCGAAGCAAAAAGACAAATACAAGATAAGAGATTCTTAACTATAGAGAACATATATATAGATGATTACCAGAGGAGAGGTGGGAGGAGGATGGGTGAAACAGGTGAAGGGAACTAAGAGTACACCTACCATGATGAACATTGAGTAATGTATAGGACTGTTGAATCAGGATATTGTACACCTGAAACTAATATGACATTGTATGTTAACTATACTGGGATTAAAATAAAAAAAGAAAAGTCCTGTTCCTCCACCCTGGGAGGGTACAGAGGACACATATTTCACCACAAGTGTAAGTCATAAATTTGTATGAAGGGCCCCAAAATCCTTAAATATCTGTGTAGGTCAGAAATTACAATGGGAACTGCTGCCACTGAATTGGGAAACCTAATTGCAGAGGGTGTTACTGGCTCCAAGAGTGGCATGGGCCCAGTGATGGCACTTATAGTCCAAAGACAAGGCAGGCATGGTTATTGTAATGGGCTGCAGAGTCTGAGTAGCACTCACAACAGTACAATTAGCAAGGTCTGTGGCTCTGGCTCGATGACAGTGCTGTCTGTAGGAATGAAATAGATGGGAAATCTACTAAGTTCTTACTTGATTTGTATAAGTAGAAAAGTTCTAGGTCAAGTGAACAAGTATAATTTGAATCACAGAAACAGAGTCATAGCCTCTTAATCAATTCCCAATTTGAGCCAGCTTATGGACCCATAACCCCTTAAGTGAAGGGGAGGCAAGGTCCCCTTGAGAAAGGGTTTGGGTACACTGCCAAAAATTTTTGTCATTAATCTTTTTCCCAGCCTCTGCCAAAGTGACCTATGGCTTTTTACCAGGGTGACCACACATTGGGGAAAAGGAAATAATCAGAACTTTTGTGGATGATTGGATATGGCCTTTGAACTGACACTAATTCCAAGAGACCCCAAATGTCTATATTCTACCGGTCAGAATAAGGACTTACGAAGGTCAGATGATCAATGGAATTTTAGCTCAGATCCACTCACAGTGAGTCCTGAGGGTCCCTGTATCCATCATGTAGTTATTTCCCCAGTTCTGGAATGCATAATTGGAGTAGACCTACTCAGTAGCTGGTAGAATCCTTATATTGTTTCCCTGACCCATCAAATGAGAGTTATTATGAGGGGAAATGCCAAGTGGAAGCCACTAGAACTGCTTCTACCTAGGAAAATAGTAAGCCAAAAGCAATACTACACAATTAGACAGATTGCAGAGGTTAGTGCCACCATCAAGAGCTTGAAGGATACAGGGGCAGTGATTCCTACCACATCCCCCATTCAACCTGCCTGTTTATTTAGCCTGTGCAGAAAAACAGATGGGTCTTAGAAAATCATTGTGGATTATCATGACTTTAATCAGGTGATGATCCCAATTGCAGCTACTATACCAGATATGAAGTCACTGATGGAACAACTTAACACATCCCCTGGTATCTGGTATACAGCCATTGATCTGGCAAATGCTTCTTCTTCTTTTTTTTAATCTATACCTGTTAGCAAAGACCACTAGAAGCAGTTTGTTTTCAGCCGGCAAGGCAAGCAATTCACCTTCACTGTACTACCTCAGGGATAAATCAACTTTCCATCTCTATGTCATAATTTAGTTTGAAGGACTCTTGATTGCGTTTCCTTCCCACAAGACATCACACCGATCTGTTTACACTGATGACATTATGCTGATTGGGCTAGTGAACAGAAAGTAGCAACTACTCTAGACTCATCGACTTACTGTCAGAGGATGGAAAATAAATCTGACAAAAATCAGGGGATCTCTACCTCGGTGAAATTTCCAGGGGTCCAGTCGAATGGGGCATGTCAAGATAATCCTTGTAAGGTGAAGGGTAAGTTGTTGGATCTGGTCCCTCCTACAGTGAAAAAAAAAAGAGACATATTGCCTAGTGAACCTGTTTGGATTTTAGAAGAACCATGTTCTGCATTTGAGTGTGGTACTCTGATCCGTTTACAGAGCGACCTGAAAAGCTGCTAGTTTTGAGTGGGGCCCAAACAACGTGATGCTCTGCAACAGGTCCAGGTTGCAATGCAAGCTGTTATGACACTTGGGCCACATGATCTGAGAGATCCAGTAGTGCTTGAAGTTTCTGTGGCAGACAGCCATGCTGTTTGGAGCCTTTGGCAGTTCGCTGTAGGTGAGTCAGAGTGCAGGCCTTGGGGATTTTGGAGCTCTACTATCCTCTCTGGATAACTACCGTTCTTTTGAGAGACAGCTTTTGGCTTGTTATCAGGCCTCGGCAGGGAATGAATGCTGAACCAGGGGCCACCAAGTTACTCTGCAACTTGAGCTGCCTATTGTGAATTGAGTGTCTTACCTACCAAGCCATAAAGTTGGTCATGCACAGTGGTTTTCCCTTATCAAATGGAGGTGGTGCATTCTAGAATGAGATCAAGCAGGCCTTCAAGGCATATGTAAGTTACATGAAGAAGTGGCCCAAATGCTCATAGTCCCTGCTTCTGCTAAACTATTACCTCTCTCCCAGCATGCACATATGGCCTCATGGGAACTCCCCTATAATCAGTTGAAAGAGCAGAGAGGACTTGGGCCTGGTTAACAAACGGTTCTGTATAATATGCAGACATCACCACAAAGTAGGTAGCTGTAGCTACAATAGCCCTTTTCGGACAAGACTGAAAGATAGTGGTGAAGGAAAATGCTTCTAGTGGGAAGAATGTTGAGCAATGCATCTGGTTGTTCATTTTGCTTGGAAGGAGAAAGGGCCAGACATGCAATTACATACCGATTCATGGGCCATGGTCAATGGTTTGGCTGGATGGCTGGGGATTTGGAAAGAACAGTACTGAAAAAATTAATGATAAGGAAACTTGAGGAAGAAGTACATGATAGATTTCTTCGGCAAAAAATGTGGATATTTGTGTCCTGTGTCAATTCTAACTAAGGGTTGACACCAAGAGAGGAAGATTTTAATAATCAAGTGGTCAGGATGGTTTGTTCTGTGCATTGGCTGTCTCTTTATGCATCTGCTTTTTTTCATTTCCCAATAGGGTCATGATCAAAGTGTTCATGGTGGCAGCGATGGAGATTATTATTCATAGGCTAAGCAATTTGGACTTCCACTCACCATGGCCAACCTGGCTACAACCTCTGCTGAATGCCCAATTTCTTGGTAGCAGAGACCAACACTGAGACCTGGTATGGCACTATTTAACAGGGTGATCAGCCAGTTACCCTGTGGCAGATTGGTTACATTAGATTACTTTCTTTTTTTTTATTTTTTTATTTTTTTATTTTTATTTTTTTTATTGTTACTAAATTTTTTTTTCCAGTGTTTCAAGATTCATTCCCCATTCCCCACACCCAGTGCTCCACGCTTTAGGTGTCCCCAGTACCTTCCACCAGGCTCTCCCATCCCTCCACCCCCCTCCCTCCAAGTCCCTCAGTTTGTTTCTGTGTTCAAAATCTCTGTTGTTTCGTTTCCCTCCCTAGATTACCCTAGTTCCCATTTGCTTTCCTTCTGCCACTGTCCTCCAGTTTGCCCCTCATGCACCGCAAGTAAGTGAGACCATGCGATACTTGACTTTCTCTTCTTGG